>JAHWFO010001731.1:115193-251437 GCA_023313115.1 Rhysida immarginata | reverse complement strand
GGGAGATAAAAAAATTGACAATTTTCCTGTCCCAAAATGATAAAGCCAACATTATATAATGTTACATTTTAAAAAGATTTCAAGTTAAGATCGAAATAAAACTTATGCATATCAGTAGGGAGATATCAAAACTTTATGGGGTAAACCTAGCAGATCATTTTGTCAATTGCCACAGCAGTTGTAAGTAGCAATGCCTCGTGCTAAACCAATGAATGACGAAGAAAAGGGAAAATTGCATAAACACTAAACAGATCACATGCAGTTATCGACAATTTCATCCGTTTGGGTGATAATTATCGTCAAAAGAAGTTTACAGGGAAACCGTCAAATGTTACATCTTTCGAAAAATAACACATCCATTCGTAAAACTGCAAATCAAGCCGATGTTGCAGTATCAAAATCTACTGTTGGACGGGTTGTAGCTTCATCCTCCTCACTTGTCTTCAAGAAAAAGAAAGTTGTTCCAGCTCTTATTCCTAAGCATAAAGAAGCAGTGGGGTTGCCACTATAGATTGGCCAGCACGTTCCCCGGACTTGAATCCGATGGAGAATGTCTGGGGAATGTTGGCTCGAGCAGTTTACAACAATGGGAAGCAATACTCTAGTATAACTGAGCTAAAACAAGCTGTTTTTGACAAATGGGAAGAAATTTCTATATCTGATCGTCAAACTTTGATAAATTCCATGTCAAATCGAATATTTAAAGTTATTTGTAATAAAGGAGGGACAATTGGGTATTAAATCATGTTATGTGAGTGTGCATATTCCAGCAATAAGCGATGGCTTTATCATTTTGGGACGTCAAAAATGCAGTTCTTGTGCGTTTTTTCTTCTTCAAATTAGAATAATTTTCTCCTCTGTTTTATTCATTTTGAGCTATGTTTAGGAGATGATAATAAAGCTGTCTCTCAAAGGAAACTGTGTTATCTTCTATTTTTATGCAGCTATACCAACATTTTGCGTTGGCTTTATGATTATTGGACGCACCTTATATACTGCTAGTGCGTTAACATTTCGTTAAGTTTTATCTTTATTTACCGTAAGTATTAACGAATCCTGAATTAGTATGAGTCTTGGAATACTAAAATACACATATACCCAATTTTTTTAAGATAGGGGTAACTTTGCGTTTTTAAAGTGAATCTTATTGACAAAGTTTGAGAAAACATTATGAGATTTACAATTGGATAAAAATAAGTTCTAGAAGTCTGATTTTTAATTTTAATATTTGAAAAAGGTTAACTTCTTTAGATAAGCCTAAACTTTGTATGAGGATATTATCTTTATGGGGCAAAGGTAGCTCGAGTAGCCATTACATTATAAGGTAATGGTTGTGGTTAAAGAGCCTTTAACGTATTCGTTATTATATATTCTTTTCCACATATTTAACATAGTCTTGACTGGTTTTATTTGTACCGAAAGGCATGATATCCATTCGTCAGACATTTGTTTTTGTTTTTTTTGTGTGTGTGTGCAATATTGGGTATCACTGTCTGTGTTGGTTCCCTGATCACTGACTTATATACCACATCGTATTTCATTAGTTATAAATCAATTGAAGAATAATTGGGCCCAATTCATTCAAAATTTTTAAGACTTTTCGGACTTTCAATTCAACATTGCTATGACGTTTTTATTTGCATATCATTTCGATTCTTCAATGAAACATAGATGGACTGAGATTTTCGTCATCTGAAGAAGCAGTCGAATAGCAGTTCGGCACAATGGATCGTATTTGATAAAATTTGCCTCTTTTTATGTTACGCTTTGCCAAGAGAATTCAGCGCTGAGAGGTGAATAAACGAGAATTCAGGTGAATTACAAATTTTCGCTTTGAGGCGTTCTCAGCATCATGGATTTTGTGTATTTGTGTAAAAAAAGAAATTTTAAAATTATATATTCCAGGTTACTACTCATTTGCAGGTACTTTTGGAAAGGTTGATGCTTAATTCTCGTTGAATTCCCCCAAATGATGTTCTTAGATGAGCAGCTAATCGGAAGGTTTACCTATCATATTTTGAAATTGTGGATTTCGGTCGACCGGAATGCCGTTTTTTAGGCTCAGAAGGACCTTTTCTTAAGATCGAATAGATGACGTCAACACTTTTATCAATTTTCTTTGCAATTTCTACAACATTTAGAAATACTTCAGTATTTTTGCTACTTCAATATCAGGTATCGGTTTTGAACGTGGCATTTTTGGTTGGCAATAGCAAATAAGTTCTCAATAAATTTGAGGGTTGAGATAATACGTTGATGTAAAAGAATCTATATATTTAAGTTCAAAAGGTGATTCTTTCAACAGTTCGTTGGAGAAAACTACTGCATCTCTAAACTTCATTTTGGTCTTAAATTTAGACTTTAGATTTGTCAAAGTTAGTTTTTGTGTCCAATATTAATATTAAATAGCAGTAATTTACAATTAAAAATTGGCTTCTACGCAGGCGTATCTATAAACAAGGTGACACAAGCGATATAACCGAAATCTATACTCCCTCCACTTACAAAAATTGTATAAACAGTTATCTTTAATGATATAATTAACTATTTATGGCCCTTAATACCATCCCCAGAGCTCGGGACATTATATACGCACGGGGGGGGGGGGTCAACACACTAATCATTTTCATAAGATCATGGGTGTAGTCAAAAAGTACAGTTATTACAGTTAGAAGACAAAAAATCAAACATCAAACATTTTTTATAAAAGTCAAACATCTGTTTTTAAATTTGCAATTTGTTTCTTTTTTTCCTTTATTTTGCATATACGCGTATCTATGAGCTTTATGACTACTGATGAGGCTCAAGTTTACAGTGAGCTACCTAACTACAACTAAAATCCAATCGTCGCTATTTTAAATCAATAGTCACTAGATATCCAATCAATATGCCAGCATGGATGCCATGATGGTCCCAAACTCTATTCGGGCTTGGTAAAACTTGTGCTTGTATATAATTTCTATTTATGCTGTCACCGAATGGAAAATGTGATTTACAGCATACTTATTTTTGAAAAATTTTGACGAGTTCTATCTAGTAGCCTATTATATTAAAATGTGAACACATTTCAATCATATAAAAATGCAAAACAGAAACGATCATTAAATTTTAAAGTAAGGCCTACTTCAGAACTTGCATGAAAACCAGCTTGACAGAACTGAGCAATTTCTTGAACTTCAGGAAAAATGTAGTTCCAATGTCAATCTCCTTGGCGAACACCCAAAATCCTTTCTTCTATAACAAGAAATTACAGTTTAATGTCCAATGTAAGACACTTGTCAAAGTATAGAAAGCAATATCACTTTCGAACTCATCAGGAGTGAAATGACGAAGTCATTCGTCGGTTTAAAACCAGGACACCTCAGACACCTGTAATTTTCAATAAACTTGAAACACCCCGAAATGCATAGTAAGATCTCCCTGATATTTGCATAAAATTCTTGTGACCAATTTGTGCGAAGTTATTTCTTCATAAAATGAAATGACATTTCGGTGAGACGTTTATAAGAATGTTATAGCTTTGATAAAAAATGTTTTGCTCATCTGCGGTTTTCAATCCATCGAGTGATCTTTCATCCAATTATTGAAGCTACTAAGTGAGGTCAAGACTTATTTTAAAAGCCTCTCAAGCAGCTGTGAGTCTACTAATGACATAAAAGACACTTTATACATATTAACTACATATTACTATTTCGTGATGTAATGTATGTAATTCATGAATCTGTAATCAAAAGTCGTTCTCCATTACAAAGCGAAGAATGCGGTTTCATTAGCATAGATGGCTTGCTTGCGTCTAATGATAGAAAAAAAATTTTCTTTTTTAAAACCTTTTTTATAAATTACACCAAGAAGTTATCTAAAAAGGGGTGTGTGAATGGAATGTCGAATGCTTTCTAATGAAATCGAAGTTCAAATACAGCGAGTTAAGCCTCTTCCCCTTACATTATAACAGATGGCGAGTGGAACACAGATGACGATGACCGCCATTGGCGAATTGAGGGGAGAAATAAATTTATTTTTTATTTTAAAAAAAAAAAAGATTAATTAACTTTTAAAATATTTTAAGGGGATCATCATTATCATCATCATCTGCTGTGGGACGTCCTTCATTTGTAATTTTTATTATTATATATTTTTTTTTAATTCCTTTTCATCCATTTGATTCCATCAAAGAAACCCTACCTCTCCAGCGAAAGGCTAACGAATGCCGTAGTTGACAGCCAACACACGACTGCGCATGCGCCAGAGGCGTCGGAGGGCGCGGCTCCCATTGGCTGATTGATTTACGGGAAATAAATGATCGCCCCGTGACAAACAAAAGGCCTTCCCTTTTTCTCTCTCCACTGCGCATGCGTCGACGGCTTCGCACCTGTGTAAAGCAAAGGGAATGGAAAGGAGAAGCGAAAATGGAATAGTTATTTTAGTCGCTAATTTGCCTGCAGCGCAAACTTGTTTGGAGTCTTAGGCCTATTTTAGGCATCTATTTTAACCCTAAATCCCGATATTAAGAAATTTAAGGTATACTTAACACAATCCACCAGAGAACACAACGTATGCGAATGTTTAATACAGAAATATCTCTATACTATTAAATAATATGTAATGTATAATTATTATAGTAGATTACTTGCACCTTGATTATTTGCCGATTTCCCCATTCTTCTGCATTACAGACTCTCGAAGTGGTTATATCGAATATTTATAAATTTGTTGTTTTAATTTATAATATTTTTTTTAATAATCGAGTCATGTAAAAAAAAAAAAGAAACTTTCATTGTAGTTCACTTTGTTCCTCCTCGTTATCTTTAATATTATTATCCATATACATATTTCAATTTTGGATAGGAGTCATATTTGTAGCATTCTTATTGTATACATCTTTGCCTTTTTTTCCCGAATTATCATCAGAGGATTAGATATTATTTGAAAAACAGGAAGAAAAAATTCTGCGACCTGGATTCGAACCAGGATTCCGTGGAGGAGGGTCTCGCTGCCTGACGTGTCGATCCAGATGTTCCCACAGATTCTCGCAAGGATTAAGATCTAGGGAGTTTGGAGGCCAGGGTAGTAAGGGAGGCCGTGTAATTTGAACCCCCCTAAAGGAAAAGGGCTGTAACTTCTATTCAAAATGACGCAGCTCCAATTTTCAAACGCAGGTATATAGTGGACATTTCGGGCTGTCTTTTGGTGCACTGTTTTTAAGGAATACTATAATGATATGGGTGGGTTTCATATGAAATTTAAAATTGTTTGCATCCGGTCCGAATTACACACCGGGTAATGTCAACTGAACCAGGTGGGCCAATTTACACAATAGGCCGAGCAATAGCAGAAACTTAGTTTTAACTTAGTGTTTATTAATGCATTGTGAAAAATACAAATGATCAGCACATATTAAAACGATGAAAAAAGGTAAGATTGTCAGTTACAGGTTTCGCAAAAGTAACCGCATTGTATCCAGTTTTCATCGAAGGACAAAATTTACACAAAGTACCTTCAAAACCTTTCCAACTAAAACCGTGCCTATTAACAAGTACACAGACTCCTGATACATTCCAGCACTGACACATATAGTTACATACACGATTACTATCTTACCTCAAAGTAACATGAGACCGTACCAAAAGAGAAAATTGATATATACCCGTGTTTTTCATATGCTTCTAGGTAAAGACTATGAACATTTTTCAATCAGGAGAGTGGCGCCATCTAACGTGCAATTGTGCAAACTAAGGCTGGTTCGATTTACACGACGGTCCAAATTGCACGGGTCTCCCTTAAGTAGAACGTATCCTCATGCGCCTCGAACCATGCACGGCAAATTTTGGCTACGTGGCATGTGGCATTATCTTGTTGAACATCATTCGTAGGATACACAGTTGCCATACAGGGATGCACCTGGTCGGCAACGATGGATAAGTATGCACACCTTCCAGAGGAACTAATGGACCCAAAACATGCCACGAAAACTGCCCCAGACCATTATACTGCCTCCTGTAGCTTGTTGCCGTCCAACAATGGTTTCGGGTAGTTTGTTTTCGGATGTCTTCCGGTGGATATCGATACGATGCAGCAGACCTTTGTTCTACTGATCTAGGGTCCAATGTTTGTAGTGCAATGCAAACGCACGTCGTTTATTTGGGCTGCATCTCGATAGCTTTCTGGTGCATTTCTCGTTTATTTGGGCTGTCAATGTATCGACAGTTAACCAGCAGTCGCAAGCGCCGCTCATCCCGTTCATTAACGACCCGAGTTCCCTACATTTTGTCCATTCTTCAATTCATTGTATACCTTCACTATGGCACGACGCGTTCGGTTCACGAAAGCCGCAGTTTCCGAAATGCTGCGACTTTACACAAAATGAAATTTAAATGGGTGATACAAAAGATAAAACCTTGATGATGAAGAAGCAACGGCAGAATCGTGTAGGATGATGCAAGGAACACATTTTATGGAGTGAAGACTATTGGACAAACATTCTATTTAGTAATGAATCAACGTTTTGCTTATCATATGGTGTCTAGGGTGTGAGAGTTTGGCGTTTAGCATCTCTGCTGTGGGTATTGGGGAATTGTGCATTTTAAAAAGTCGGGTTAATGCTGAAGTATACCAACAGATATTGGATTATGTTATGCTTCCATTATGAGTTCTTACCATGAATGCAAGGAAATATTTTCAAAAGGTTTCACGATCGTGGCAGCATACAGGTACAACGGCAAGTTATCTTTAGAGCGAGTTGAGTCAAATGCCAAAACCAACGGCATGTACTATCAATCTAACATTATAACCCCCATATTTGCTCGTGACGTCCCTGATTTGTACGGTACAGAGGTAAACAAGGCATTGTTGCAGCAAGAACAGGCGTCGAGTCACACAACAGTGTCAACTCTGCTGTTTCTGGAACGCATGCAAGAAGATACCGGAATTCGCTCTATTCCGTTCAGTAACATACCCATCAAGTCTCCGGACGCATCGCCTATGGGTTTATGTGGCTTTGGCCTACTTAAACGGGCCCCCGGAAAGAGATGACCACGAACAGCAGAGGTCTTTGGAAAGCCTATCAACAGAAATGGTTACGAATTGATCTTAGTGTTCTGCGTTTCACCCTCCTGCGGTACTGGACAATAGTAGCGATGCATTGCTACCAGATTGAACACATTCGACGGTGGCAAAAGGGGTTTTCCACCTTTTCTGGCCCTCTGTAACTTGTTACTGTAGATCCCTAACAACCCTCTGTAAGTTAAAATGTTCTATCTTTCATTGATTTCTGCTAGTTGTTTCACTCTTACATTGGGAATATCTTCCCAGGCTACGTGTTATTTAGTTAACTGAATTGCATTGCTTGCCATTGGCATAAACTGCCTTCACAAGACCACGCTATAGGTTTTCTAAATTGGGATTGCATGCTGGCCAATCTAAAGTTGTGATATTTTGGTTCAACAACCATGTTTTTATTGTCTTTGCTGCAATGTCTTACTGGAAGATCAGATCATCTGTGACATTACGTTCCATGAATGGAAGAAGGCAGTAGTAGCTCTTGATACTTAATATGTACTATACGAATCTGTACCTGACAGTTTCACATCAAATTGAAATATGTTACTCACCTAAAGCTACTTAAGAAATCGCGATATTCAAAATAAACCGCGTTAACGAAAAAAATTGAGCGTACTTAGCTATACTAAGACTTTAGTAACATGCAAGACTATGGTTATCGGGACCATCCAAACTAAACAGATGAAAAGAACCTTAGTATTCTGGATAGTTCTCAATTTTATTGGCATGACTTAAGAAGAGAATATTTATGATGGCAAAACCAATTTAGCAGTTGTCAGTAATCGCATGAATATCATTAAGAGCTACTACAAGTTGACCTGCTTCCATTCATGCAACGTAATGTCACAGAATTCCTGCAACTGCCAAACATATTGAGCTTTCTTTTTACAGACTGTTATACCGAGAATGATGATGCAACGTCCAAACAGCGATGAGCTATAAACAACTTCTATAACCGGAAATACCACAAGCATTCGACTGTTTGCCCAACTATTGACACTGCTATAAAAGTCCAAAAAGTCATGTAGATAATAAAATCACCAGATAACCTGCTAGCTTTTTTCTTTCGTTTTCCATTCTTGAAAAACACAACAGGAGACAGCGTACCTTAAGATCCATAAAGTATCCCAGCTTTCAGCACAAAACAAGAAGTTGCGGTTAAGCCTTAAATTGGACGCAATGACAGATCTCTGAAAAAGATGACATTTAGAACAGAGACTGGCCTTTAATCAAAGCACAAAAATTATAAAAAAATCAAGAAAGGGCTTATTTATATAGAGAAACAACAAGGAGACGTTTATGTCCGAAACATCAGCCCTTTTCCAGATTTTGTCACTCGTGTCTAATTCCTGTTTCCCTGGATATCTGTCTTGTTTTCCTTCCTTCTATGTTTATGTCATGGTTCCTGGAAGGTTCTCAGGGAGATATTAATTTTACGTTGCAACAATATCTAAACAATTGAAATCTGGAGTTTAACTGGACACGCCTAGTATACCTTTCGTTTTTTTTTATTGTTTTTAAATATACTGGAAGTGGTTTGTTAATATTAAGTTAATGAAATTATATTACACTGTCTTGTTCAATAGGTATTGATATGAGGCTGTGTATTTAGTGGATTTATAAAAAAAAGGCGCAAGTAGGCGTAGCTAATTTCTTTTCCCTTAAAAACTAAGCAAACATATGATTCGTGATCGGGAGTTTCTGGGAAATTTTTGTATCTCACAATGTATGAGGGGTTTATGCAAAACCATTTAAAAATTATTTTGCCATGCATTTCCTTACATCCATTTTAAGTATCGTACAAAAATAAACTTAATATGATACAAAAATATTAATTTACATACTGGAGACTCATTCATGACTGAAGAAAATCTAGGATGAGAAACTTGTCACGTTACAGTGAAGGTCAGAAAAAAAAATAGTAGTGAAACAAATAAAAGTAATCATTGTTGTATCAACACCCTATTCAGCCGATTTAAAAATGACGTTCGACGGTTTAAAACCCGCTCTTTATCCGCATAAACCACGATAGGCTCTTTATCATTTTATAGCCTGTTTGTGCAAGTTTTGACTTGTTTCAAGAAGTTGCAATTTCGATTTTTGTTCAGCTAGATTGTTAATCCGCACCACCGTGCAAAGTTTTCGTTCCTGGCCATGGACAACAAAATTTTCTTTCCTGCTATTGGGACTCGAGTTTTCCTTCCCGGCCAAAAGCACCAATTTTTTTTTTCATGGCCATAAGCGCTAAAATTGTCTTTTCTGGACATAGAGCCAAAGTTGTCGTTCCTTGTCGTAGACGCTGAAATTTTATTTTCTGGCCAAAGTCACCAAACTCTTTTTACCTGGCGATAGGCGCCAAAATTCCTCAAGGCATCAAAATATTCTTTCACGGCCATAGACGCCAAAATTTTCTTTCATGGTTATAGGCGCCAAAGTTATCTTTCCTGGCCATAGAGCCTAAGTTGCCGTTCCCGGCCATAGCACCAAAGTTTTCTTTTCAGGCCATAGGCGCCAAAATTCCTCACGTTCCTGCATAAAGCATTTATGAAATACATTTAAACTAGCTAAGATGCAACAATCACCAAGTTGCATGGGGGTTCTTATCCTTGAGGCATGGGAAGTACAAAGGCTTCAACACTATTGAAGTCCAGTAATGAAGCGGCCGCTCAGTGATATATGATAACATTCAAAGATATCTCAAGACATGATTCAAATCTTATTAATTGTATTTGTTACATATAAAAGCTAATAATGACTTGATAGTTAACTCTTAACCAATTAATGATCTTAATTCTTACTTTATCCAATAATAACGAACTCCTTATCTTCTCTTCCATTTCAGATAACGAACTCTTTCTTCGTCAAAGACGACCGCGCCAAAATGTCGACGATTCAATTGAAGAAAACTTCGTTGCTGGATTAATTAAAATTATTAATGTTAATTATTCTAATAAAATTATGTGGTAGGAAATGGTTTATATCCAATAAACAAATAAATAAATAAAGTTAACGTCAGGTTTATTACTTTTTTCTCAAATTGATTGACCTAAAATGAGAGGAGAGCAGGTGACAAGATGGACTGCTTACGCCATCTAGCGAAGTGGAATAAAACCAATTTTTTTTTATTTTTTTTTCAAAATCAATTTTAAAAATATTAAAATTTCAGAAATTTTATGAACTAATGAAAAAAATCGTGAATAAAATTTATTAGTAAACAATAATCATGAATCTTTTATTCCACACATTTATACATTCGTAGATTATTATTTTTCTAATCATTTAAATTTTATTTGAAGAGTCTTATAACAGAAAGTTCATATAATTTATTTATTTCAACAAGAATATAATTTTTATAATTAAATTCAATTACTATTAGATTAATATTAAAAAAATTTTTTTACATGAAAAAAAAGAAAAATAATTTTGAACAACTTCAAGATCAGTAGCACCATCTAGTGAAGGGAATGTTAATATAATTATATTTTGCTAATAAACAGAAAAAAAAAATTTTTCATAAAATAATGTTTTTATGTTTTATATAAAAAATATTCTAAAAAATAAAATATCGTTCTTATAACATGTATTCTTATGCTATAAAACGTATCTGTCTGTCTGTAACTCGAACTCCTCCGAGGCTATGAAAGATTTTCAAAATCTGTCTTCATCAGTCGATGAATATGGTTCATGGCACGAACCAATTACAACTATTATCTAAATCGGTTACCTCTATTTTCCCACCTAGCAATTTTCAATGGAGAGATATATTAAGTAATATAGCAAACAAATCGTAATGACGAGATAGAAGCGGATATAAATTACTATTTTCGCCAATTGATAAATATGGTTCCGGGAATGAATCATTTTGAAAATGGTTGTAATCGAACCAATGGCACGTGCTCTAATGGTACCCTTATGACACCCTCAAAAATTTACAATGATAAGATATGGCATGTAATATATCAAATAAATTGGGATGATGTGTCATGAATGAATATGACGTAAAATTAATGATAGTCGAAATTGGTTTCCAGGAACCTAATTTATTGAAACCATTGTGGTTCATTGGAACTTTTCATGCTAAAATATGGCATGTAATATATCAAACAAATTGGGATGATGTATCATGATATATTGATAGGCGAAATTGGTTCAAAGTTACGTGGTTTAATGGTATCACAATGGTCCATTAGAAACTTACAATGTTAATAATATGAGGCGTTAAAAATATGGTTCCGCGAATGGTTTAGCTTAACCTTTCGGTACTTGATGTCATTCCTTAATGGTTTATTTCTTTGTACATTTGTACAGCTAATGAAATATCACAACATATATTTCCATATAAAAAAAATAAGGATAAATAAAAGTATAATATACGAGGGTCAGTCAAATGAAAACCGGAAATATTTTTTACAGCTCCTTTATTCCAGACAGAGTTGGAACAAGTACATTATGCCTACTTTTCGATGCATTTCCGCATAGATACTTCGGGGAAAAAACTTCTGACTGCGCGTATAGCCAATCATGCACCGCCTGTTTCACCTCCATGTCGGTCGCGAACTTGTAGCCACCTAAAGAGTCTTTTAGTGAGCCAAAGATCTGGAAGTCGGAGAGTAAGGAGGATGGCGGAGGCGAGATTTCCGTATGAGTTCGCGCGTTGTCATGTTGGATGAGAACGCCTGTTGAGAGGAGTCCGCGGCGCTTTGTGCGTATAGCAGGTTTCAGAATGTCACGTACCAATTCACTATAAGTGGCACTGGTCACCGTCTTGCCCTTATCCATGTAATGTTCCACTATGAGACCCTTGTGGTCCTAGAACAAGTTCAGCATCACCTTTTCCGCGGAACTTTTTCGGCTATGGTGATGTCGAGTGCCGGC
Organism: Rhysida immarginata; assembly: GCA_023313115.1. NCBI lineage: Eukaryota > Metazoa > Arthropoda > Chilopoda > Scolopendromorpha > Scolopendridae > Rhysida > Rhysida immarginata. The sequence goes on along the minus strand of JAHWFO010001731.1, from coordinate 239,506 downwards.
ATTCCTTACTGGAGCGCTTGGGTCTGTGGTTGGTAGTGATGGAGCCAGGACTCGCCTCCAGTCACAATCCGCCTCCAAAAAGGTGTCACGTTCAAGTTCGTAGTAGCGGCGCAGCAGATCCTGGCAGGTATCGACTCGCCTCTCCTTCATTTCGGGCGTCAGCTGACGAGAGACCCATCTTGCGGCCACTTTCCGGTATTTCAGTTCATCATGGACAAAATGCTGAGCAGAGCCATGACTGACCTGTAATGCCATTGCAATGTCATCGATGGTGACCCGTCTATCCTGCATAATCATCTCCTCCGCCGCTGCAATCGCCTCGGCTGTCACAAGACGATGTGCCTGGCCTGGTCTCGGCGCGTCTACTAAACTTGTTGTACCGCTGCTGAATTTCTTACATCATTCATTCACCTGAGCTGCGATACATACAACAACGACGTAGAAGTTTCACATTCTCCTTATGTACGTTGTGACCAGTCTCTAATAAATGTTTAGCTACAGTGACCTATCAGGACGGCCGAATCTGGCATGTGCCAGATGTTCTTAAACCTGGTCTCTATTTGACGTTTGGAAGCTTCCCTATAAACCAGGTCGCAGTTGTTGGAAGGTATCTCGTAGATTCCCGATTGTAGTATGGGAGGGGTCCTGTCTTTCGGATTCCCTAAAATACACTACATGATGAAAGGAGTTGGTACACCTGTTGCTCTACTGTAAAGCCGCAAAAAGCTTCAATCAGTAGTGTGTAGGACCACCCCGAGCTGCTATCACTGCCTCCAACCTACATGGGATACTGTCCACAAGTTTACGGTATGTGTCCACAGGTATTGACCTCCATTCCTCGAGGAGTGTCGTGGTCAGTTCCTGGACAGATGTAGGGCGAGCCATCCTGGATCTCACACGTCGTTCCAATTCGTCCCAAAAATGTTCCATGGGGTTGAGATCAGGACTCTGGGCGGGCCAATCCAGTTCTTCAACCCGCATCTCGTCAAACCAGTCGGATATGGATCTTGCTTTGTGGCAAGGCGCATTGTCGTGCTGGAAGAGGAACGGCCCGTCACCGAAGTGCCCCGTTATCCAGAATGATCCTGTAGCCATTAGCATTGAGGTTTCCGTCCACCTTGATGAGCGGGCCCAGTCCAGTCCAGGAGAAACACCCCAGGTGTTCACAGGGTGTCCCAACTACTTTGATCATGTAGTGTATATCTAAGGGAGTTGGGGTTTTTAAAGGCCAAAGTTAAATCGTAATTCTTGAAAATACCTTGCAATGCTTTGACGAGATTATAGTTGTAGGAGACGGGTATGATCTTATTTTTGTCCCTGATGATTGCCAAACTAGTTGAATCCGTAATCAGTTTTTTTGTATTTGCGTTTCCTCAAGAGCTCGTCCACCAAGAAGCCATTCTTGATGTATCTGATCTCCTTGTCGAAACGTGTTGTCCAACATGAGATCCTGTCCAACACTAATCGACTCAACCTGCAACAGCATACTACTACTCCAACAAGCCCCAACCAATATCCGATTATTATGGTGCTGTGAGAGTATAGCAGTTGCTGAAGGACCATGGTACACACCTTAGCTAAAAAATTATTACCTTACGTTGGGCAATTAATAAACCCGAAGTTTTAAGCATTAACCTAGTTGTCAACTTTATTTATCTGGTAAAAGCCCAGGTCAGAGAAGTTAAATTTAAAAAGGAGTTAAAAACAAGGATGGAAGACAAAATTAATTCATTACAATACAAGTCTGCTCCGATAAAGAAAACTATACCAAAACCATAACGAATAGAATAGTAAGTGTGATTACTTGCGTAGTTTTCTGGCGCATCCGCAAGATGTCACTGCGTGCGTTTTCGACCAGCGAGTCGCAGGTTTTTAGTATTCGCTTACAAGGAAAAGGATGAAACGTTAACAGTAGTTTTAAAAATTAATTTTCAAACACGAGTTCTTTTTTTATTCTTACTGTTTATTTAATGTTTCTTAAAGGTAAACTCCACGGAAAAAATTCGAAAAGTTTTTAAGTATAAAGAAGGGCTCTTTTACCACAACAAAAGTAATAAAGAATATAACAAAAACAAAAATAACGGAAAAATACAACCTGGAAGCGCTTTTCGAGAGCAAAGGTCTCATCATTCGGCAGGAACCAAGGAGAACACGCGGAAAACCCAAAGTGAACTGATTAGAAACCGAAGAAAGCGGTTTATATAGCGAGAGAAATACAAGGCAGACCAATAATAGAAAAGAAATAAAAACAATATTATTGGTTGGCTAATTGAGACCACCACTGAATTAGAGGGGAATCACCAATAGGGCCTAAGTCGGAGTTTAATAACGTGTTGTTCTTGGATTTATGGATAGCCATGCTCTCGAAAGCATCTAGCAAGTGTTTTTTATTGATGGAAAAATCGTGACCCGTCTCTATTGAATGTTTGGCTATGGCTGATTGACTGCATCTACCGAACCTTCTGTGGTCGAGGTGTTCCTTAAATCTGGTGGATAAACTGCGTTTAGTCTGACCTTTGTAAAGCTTAGGACATTGCGAACAATGGATGACGTAGATGCCTGACTTTTGTATATCCGGTACCTTATCTTTGGGGTTGCCCAGCAAGTTTCGTATTTGGTTGGGGTTGCTGAAAGAAAGAGAAATGTTATATTGTTTGAAAATTGAATTTAAATTTTTAATAGGTACTTTATTGTAAGGAACGGATATGGTTCTATACTTATCTTTGATGGGGTGTAGAGTGGTTATGTCTGACAGAAATTTTTGAACTTCCTCTTCCTCAAAAGATCGAGTTGTTCCCGTTTTTCTCGGCTATTTTTTTTTTCTCTTGTTTGAATGAAATATTTTAATGGAATATTGAGTGCCCTATCCAACATGAAAATAAAAGCTGAAACTTTTTGGGTCCAAGGATGGCTTGAATCGATGGGAATGTAGTTAAGGTGATTGGAAGGTTTCCTATGAATATCAAAATACAGGGAGTGATTATTCCTAATTATCACTAAATCCAAGAACGGTAATTTATTGATTGTTTTATTCAACTTGACAAGTAAACTTGATAGAAGGGAAGAAACTATTGATGTGATTAATGAATGCATTAACGTCACAGGAGTTCGTGTCAAAAACTGTGAAAACATCGTCTACGTAACGGAACCAGGTGTCGGGAAAGTAAAAATTAGAATCCTTAAGAATGTCTTCAAAACTTCTTAGGAAAACTTCAGCAAGAATAGGGCTGAGACATGATCCCATCGGTGTACCACCTATTTATCATTTTATAAAAGTGATTGTTGAATTGGAAGACGTTATTATTAACACAAAGTTTAGTTAACGCTATGCATTCATCGCTCTTATTCTCGGGGATCTTGTTTTTGACAAGAATATCTTTGAGGAATTCGAGATAAGTTTATTCGAAAAGTTTATTATTTTTTTTTTTTTTTTTTTGCTTTGAGGGTAAGACATAATTCAAAAATTTTCGATTTATCCTAATATTTTAATAAGAAAAACGCCTCGATAGATTGAACAATTCAAAAATTGGCCTTCTCGTCCCCTCAGGAGAACCAGCGAAACAAAAAGTCATTTCTAGCTTAATTTCGATTCTAGCCTAGTTTCGATTCTAGCTTATTCTCTCTTTGGATGTGTAAATAAGAAATCCGATAGAAACTTCACGTTTCATATGTTTATACAATCGGAATCGATAAGAAGCAGCATCGTGGTCGGAATTACCTTTATATCCAAATACGAACAGCATCGTGTGATCAGTTCATTTCGAAGCGTCTTGCTTTTTCTATAATCCTGCAGTTTTAAATTCATCGAAACTCGAATCTGTTCCAACTCTAAAAGGGCATAATTCTGGTGATCTTCAAGAACAACGACCGCGATAGTCAGACGTTTGCTAACGCCGAAGGAATGAAGTAGGCTTATCTGCTGTCATAAGGTACGTGCACGAGTAAATATAACGAGTAAAAATACTGTTTTAAACGTAACAAACGATATGCAAATTACACTATTAACACATAATAACAAGCTCATCACGTATAATAGTGAAAAAATAAAATATACGACAGAAACTGAACATGAAACGCGAAATTCCCATTTGCAGCCAGCAAAAAAACGCCACGAAGTTGGTCGAAATCGACAGCAGCGTAATTGTTATTTCGCACATCCGCCGCTCGCTTGATTTTTAGCATTGCTTAATACGAGAGTAATCACTCTTATTTATTCTATTCGTTATGACAAAACTATATTCGAGGAACATTAATTAAACCTACTCCTGTTTATCAATATACAAAAACCCAGCTAATTAGAATCAATATTAAAAGAAATTAAACTGAGGAGGAGGCCGGGCCTGGTGAGCTTTCACTGAACACACCAATTCTCTGAAATTAAGCAACATCAGGCACGGCAAGTCACAAGATCTTCATCTCCTCAGCAGTGTTCAAGAGCAGCAGTTATTAATGTTTACAGAGAGTGGACTACCAAGCAAAAAACCGGCTCTCAACGTCAAGCGTGTGGTCGTCACAGGCTCCTCAATGCTCGAGCTGATAGGAGATTTGGCCAGAGTTGTCCAGGGCGACAGAAGAGCAACAGTGCGTCAAATAAAGGCAAATCTTAATCAAGGACAAACTGTGACCGCCTCTGAATGAACTGTTCGCCGCTCATTACACCTTTTAGGCTATGGAAGCCGACGACCAGTTCGAAAGGATCTACTGTCAGCCTTGAACAAGAGCAGACGTCTCCAGTTCGCCAAGGAGCACAAGGATTGGACAGTAGATGACTGGAAAAGGGTCATGTAGTCCGATGAGTCACGATTTCAAATGCATCATGCAGATGACAGGGCTAGAATATGGAGAAAACAACACGAAAGCATGGACCCCACCTGCATCGCCACAACACTTCAAGCTGGTGGCGGCAGTATTATGGTTTGGGGGATGTTTTCTTGGCATTGTTTGGATCCTTTGATTCCTCTGCACGGACGTGTGCGTGCCCAAGATTATTTAAGTATTGTCGCAGATCAAGTACATCCCGTTATGTTAATGGTGTACTCTGACGGGGATGGATACTTCCAGCTTGTCATAAGGCTGGCATCGTCCTCAGATGGTTCGAAGAACATGCCGGAGAGTTTACATTGCTTCGTTGGCCTGCACAATCGCCAGATCTCAATCCCATTAAGAATTTTGGGATGAGATCGAACGGGCCATCAGGCAGCGTGATCCAGCACCATCAAATCTGCAGGAATTGGAAGGTACAGTTCTTCAGAGTTGGTCTCAAATTCCTCCTACAACCTACCAACATCTCACAGAATCCATGCCCCGAAGAATGCAAGCAGCAATAAGAGCGAAAGGTGACCCAACACTGTATTAAGGGGGTGGTCATAATAATTTGGCCACTCAGTGTATATAGATTATGAAAGGGGATTTTCAATGATAAAAATTATTAAAAATAAGAATATTGCAATTTCTGTGCTTACTGATTTGATACAAATAATATTGCAAAGCGACGATATCAGAAATTTTAATCCTGATGAAGCTGTTAGTTTATGGTTTAATACTGAGAATCGGTCCAAACGATCCTTTATTAAATCCTATGGCAAGGGTAAACTGAGAAGGCGCCTGAAGTTGATATTGTTGAAAGTGAGATTGAAGATACTGATGGTATTATTGAAACAACAAGAATATTGACTGATTCAGTCTGAGGGCCGTTTTCAGAATGAGCTCTTGCTCAAACTACTGTTGAGTACAAATTCAAAAATATGGAATTTGTATTCAACAATGGTCTTGGGCAAGAGCAGGAACGCCCATCTATACATGGTGTATCTGAAACCCTGTCACAAACTTTTAGGGGAGGTAGTATGGATGATTCTAAGCAAAAAAATTCATATGAACATGGGTCGAATTTGAACGATAACAGAGATGTGAACAGAAATAAAAATGCCACTAGCCAGCAGTTAAGTGGGTTCATTTGACGTAACTTCCAGTATAGGGGCATACGCACTCACTTCTGGTTCCGGTCATTGCAGTGTGTCCTGTTTTTGCCTTCTGAAAATCTGGTCACCTTACTAGAAGGAAACAAACTTAAACATCCAAATTAACAATGAAATGGAATAGAAAAGAACCTGAACAAAATAAAAGACAATCGTCATATCCAGCAGTTCGAGGCCGACGAGAGATAGGCCAGGGCACTCCATCGGGATCGAGTCAAAATCAAAGTCAAATGACCATTGGGATCCAAGCAATAATTCATCCTTCATTGTCTCCATCTTGGATTTTCACAATCAGTATTATTTCGTTTGTTGGAAACAATGAAGCATGGATTGTTGGCCGGACTCCGATGATCAGGTGACTTGAATGCCCTGGCCTGTCTCTCGTTGGCTTCACAGCAGTTCGCAACCGACGAGAAAGAGGCCTGGGCACTGCTGGTCTTAATCATGAATTTTAACAATCAGTGCGTTTTCATTTGTTGGAAACAATTGAGGTTAGATCATTGCTCAGACTACTATGATCAGATGATTTTTGTGTGTCCAGGCCTGTCTTTTTCATTGGCTACACAGCAGTTCTAAATTCTTTATTATCCTGAATGTATGAATCATCACCTTTCAAATTTTTTTTGTGGGGCAAAAACCCGAAATTGGAAATAAAAATTGCTAAAATGTGTTGTCATCAGGAACAAACCAGTATGCAAAATTTAAGAGCGAATGGCAAAGAGGAATTGCTTCAAAACTCGAATGAACGATTACGTACCATCTCACAAGATCCAAGAGCGAGCTAATATAAGAGTGGTAAAAAAAGGGTCCAACCCTGACGACATTCTCTTATACAGGGTGTTTTTGAATTGAGTACAGATTTTTTGGGAGATGATAGAAGAGGTCCTTAGAAGTAATTTTGGTCATATGAACATGGGGTCCCCGCAGCTCCGTTTACTTACAAAACTGCATTGAACAATCAAATGACACTGGGACGCAGTGTGCGTTGGTAGGCCTAGATTATTTTATTTTTAACAATTAACACAAGCAATCTACTGTAATAACTTTTAAAGGATGATTCCAGATCACTTTCCTTCCATGGTTTTGTGGACAGATGAGGCAACGTTTACGCGAGAGGGAATGTTCAATAGCTACAATAGTCATCTGTGGTCTCATGTCAACCCATGTGCAACACATGTTAACAGTTTTCAGCATCGTTTTTCCTTGAATATTTGGGCTGGCATGATTCACCATGCCGTCTTAACGGGCAAACATACCTTGGTTTCCTGAAGGAGGAGCTCCCTGGTCTTCTTGAAGATGTTCCACTAATGACCGGACATTTGATGTGGTTTCAACAGGACGGCGCACCTTCGCATTACACAAGAGCAGTTAGAGATTACCTAAATGAGACATATCCTGGTCGTTGGATTGGTCGTGGCGGACCAGTTGCTTGAAAATAAATGGTGTACTCCGAACCTGTAGATACCGAAGAAGAATAGGCGGCTCGTGTTGTCGCGGCAGCAGGTGACATCAGCGACCGTGCAAATCAACTGTTTCCACGCGTACATCAATCCATCATAAGGCGTTGCGAATTGTGCTATGAAGCAAATGGCGGTCATTTCGAACAATTACTGTAAAAGTCATACAGTAGATTGCTTGTGTTAATTGTTAAAAATAAAATAATCTAGGCCGACCAACGCAAACTGCGTCCCGATGTCACTTGATTGTTCAATGCAGTATTGTAAGTAAACGGAACTGCGGGGACCCCATGTTCATATGACAAAAAATACTTCTAAGGACCTCTTCTACCATCTCCCAAAAAATCTGTACTCATTTCAAAAACACCCTGTATGCAACAAGGACCCACTACAATTTTTGATTTGATTGAATAATCATCAGAACATTGAAAAAATAGAGGTCTGTTTAAATTTGACGTCAGCGTCTATTCGGGAAATACGGTATCTAAAAAAAGGAACAAGCCGGAAAACTTGTGGATAGAAAGTGTTTACTCTTTATTTATACAGATACACAACGTGTTATTATTTTATGTTTGAATTATCAATTTTTGTCGAAAAGACCTTTTAACAGGAAGACCTTTTATAAAATAAACCGAAACTCCAATATACAAGCAGATGTTTATTTAAAAAAAAAATAATAATAAAATAAAAATTTTAAAAAAATGTTACATTAATTTAAGAAAATGGAATTCGATATACATTTACAACAATGAGATGCTAACAATGCTGAGAGAAGAATTCAATAATAAATAACTCTCTACTGTATTATTATTATTACTATTATTATTATTATTACTACAAATAAATGCCAATAAAAAAAAATGGAATGTACAAATAAAAAATATATTAAAAAAAAAAACTGAACACGTTTAAAGCTAGACACACGGAAATAAAATTTACTCGACACTACCAAAAGTGTAGGAAAATGTTAACTCGTTTCACCAGGTATTGCTCATAGATTAGCAATTTAATGCTTCAAATAAAAAAGAATAAAAAAACATCAAATTTCAAATGAAAATAATAAGAAAACAATATGCATGAGTCATGAATAATAAAAATAAATAAAAAACAAAAAGTGTATTCCTCCAAGACTAGATAGAGCAGGAATATGAATTCGTTAAAGAATTCCTTTTAATAATAATGCAAGACCGTTAACCAACCAAAACGACTGGCTCGTTTTTTCCGTTTGCTGCCAAAAGGGGAATAACTTACTTACACCATTTAAATAAACCAAAGTAAAAAAAGAATTCATGTGACATTATTTAGTATTATCTTCAAAAACATCAACAATATATTATTATCATTATGTACATAAGAGCGGAAACATTTTATCAATATTATTATTATTACTTTTATTATTATTATTATAATTATTATTAATATTATTGTTGTATGTACTAATTTAAATAATAGAAGGTGTCAGTCCTGTAATCCATTCCACCTCAATTCCAGGCCATTTTGTCTGTAAACACTTCTGAATAGGAGTCGAGTCGGAAACAAATCGAGCATCGCCTTCGTCACTAATCATGGCATGGCCTTCTTGGTATTTCACCTGATGAAAAGAATCAAGAAAAAAAAAAACAAACAATATTTGTTATTAAAAACAAACAACACAGTTAATTGAAATTTAAGGTGCGTAAAGAAAGTACCGTAAATATTCTACTATAACGCGACCTCTTATATAACGCGACTCCACTTTTTCGGCCCAAAAAAATCGGCAAAAATCCTATCCTCTTGTACAACGCGACCCCCATTTTTGACTCCTCGCGAGAAATAAAATGTACAAACTTATACAAAAAAAGAAGATACTAAATAATAAAAAAAAAAACAGAAAAAAAAGAAAAAGTACCTTAGTTTTGCTGAGTGAAGAATCTCTAAGTCCTGAATCACTAAATGCAGGTTGAAGAATCACTAAAAAAATATGCTGGAGATCGAATCAAAGTATTGATGAACTGGATGAATAGGTTGTACCGATTTACACTCACATTGCCAATGCTATTGCACTGAGTTTATATAGTGCTTGCAGTGCTATTGTCAATCAAAACTAACCAATTAACACACAGTGGTATATTGGGTGGCAATGTCCATTGGCTGAAGAGCTCTTTTTTTACACGTTTTTTTCTTCGAGGCAGTTTGGAAGTTTATAGCCCTACATTGATATGGAAAGCTTTCTCACTTGCACATCGACAAAAAAACACAACAGTACATCAATTTTCTTAATAAAAAGACAAGTAATCTTTATTCAGTTTAATATTTTCACTACATAAGCTTTCTTGTAGGCTTTGGTTCGAGGCAGTTTGGAAGTAGGCCTATTTAGAAGTATCGATGTTTGGGAGAAGTTATTATCGATGTTATTATTGGCCGCAGTCGTCGGAGGGCTGATTTTTATCCTCTAGTATAACGCGACCCAGCAAATTTAGATGCTTTTTTAGGCCAAAAAAATTCGCGTTATAGTAGAATATTTACGGTATACACACACTTCCCAAAATGCTGCTTTATTTAAAAGCACAGTTTAAACAAAAAAAATTAATGATGCCATATACCGTATTTACCCGAATGCAAGACAAGGTTTTTTTCCAAAAATGAGAAGTCAAAAAATAGGGGTCGTCTTAAAATCGCAGATTAAGGATTACCGTTATTCCCGATCAAGGTCAATTTTTTTTTACGTTGCATGGTACACAGCCGTCTGCCAAAGAAAACTTCGCCGACGTAAAAATGGCCGCATATGCAGCTGAAAATAAAATGCACGACAGCCAATACTGTAAAATGTAGACTCAACAACGACTTTAATTTAAACATAATCGCAAGTTGCTTTCAGTAAATGCATTAGCATAATCCGTTCGGCTTAGGTTGTGTGGATGTAAACATAAGCACGTGTCAGCGCTGGCACGTGTATCAGTTCAGCATCATTGGCTGATTGCACCTTAAAACCTGTCTCCCGACGCTTAGGTGAAAAGCAGTTCTCTATAAATGATAATTCCAAAAAATCATCGCCTAAGGACAGCGAATTGTTATGATTTGCAAATTTTGTGAAATTTAAAAGCAGAGTTGGAAGGAATACCTTTTCTTGTTTCATTTTTTACAGCGCAACTTAAACTTATGCCGGACAGAGTGCAGATCAGTAATTTTCTAAGCAATCTATGCAGTCTATGATAAATGAATCCGACTACAGATTCAGTCGAAAGACATGGCTCCACACGTTCGCAGTTTACAACTGGTTGTCGCAGAAGTTACGATGCAAACTTTAAAGTAATGGTTATAAATGAAGCAGAGGCCACGAATAATTCCGCGGCAGGAAGAAAATTTGGAGTCTCGGAGGCAAACATTCGCAAGTGGCGTCACATGAAAGTTCAATTAAAGAATGCCAATTCAACTCGCAAATATTTTAGTGGGCCTAAGAAGGGAAGATTTCCTGATTTGGAGCAGCAAGTCATTCACTATGTGACAGAGAAACGAAACAAAGGCTTTCCCATCACGTGGGAGGTAATACGGATGAAGGCACTAGAGTTAAAGCGGCAACATCTACAACCAGGCGTGACATTCAAAGCCAGTACGGGCTTGTGTGTAAGAATGATGAAGAGAGCAGTACCTTCACTGCGGCGTCGAACAATGCTAGCACAGCATCTTCCCGGAGCATATGCTGAAAAACTTATCGCATTTTAGCGTCACGTAAAAAACTAAGAAGAGAACATGATTATTTGCTTCACCAGATCGGTAATGCCGATCAAACTCCCGTCTACTTTGACATGCCATCCAATGTGATAGTTAACGCAAAGGGTGCAAAAAGTGTCCTAATTAAAACAACTGGCAATGAGAAGGCAAGAATTACAGTCATGCTGTGTGCTCCAGCCGACAGCAGGAAGCTGCCTTCTTATGTGATAATAATAAGAAAAACCATGCCAAAAGAGAAGTTACCTGCAGGCCTTATCTTCAGATGCCAGGAAAAAGGCCAGATGACCAATGACTTGATGCTAGATTGGTTGAAGATTGTTTGGAATCGAATACCAGGCTCACTGCTTAACAAGAGGGGCATGTTAGTGCTGGATTCATTTAGAGGACACAACACTCAAGAAGTAAAGGACCTGATCTCAAAACTCAACTCAGACCTTGTTATAATTCATGGAGGCATGACCTCACAACTCCAAGTAATGGATGTTGTTGTGAACAAGCCCTTCAAGAATAATCTGCGGCAGCTCTACAATGATTGGCTTCTTGAAGGAGATCATGCCCTTACTCCAGGTGGAAAACTGAAAAAGCCCTGAATAGCCATCCTGGGGGAATGGATCCTTACAGCTTGGGGGAGGATCTCCAGTGAATCCATTATGAACGGATTCAAAAAGTGCTGCATATCCAATGCCATGGATGGCACTGAAGATGACCTTTTGTGGGAAGAGGGTCCAAACAAAGAAAGCAACAGCACAAGTGAAGACAGTGGTGATGATGATGACAAATGGCATGGAATAGTACCAGTAAGTAAATTTTAAAAAATTCTTAGGAAGGCTCTTTAAAATAGGGGGTCGTCTTAAATTCAGGGTCAACTTGTATTTGGGTAAATATGGTAATAATCAACCAAAAGAAACACCAAGCATGCAAAAGAATAAAAAATTATCTGATAGTTATTAAGAAATACGCAAAAAACAACTCTATTTTGATGTTTTGCAACTGTAAAACATTTATAGACACATCTTCAAAAACAAATTATAATTGAATGGGACACACCATAGATTATTCTGTTCAATTATTCGAGGGCAAGAAACCACTCAAATAGGCCGTATAAACTTACTAGCTGAACCAAACGAAAATGCCATGAAAAAGTCAGTCAAAAGGAATGCGAGATTCGAAAAGTGTACTTATACCATGAACAAGGAAGATCCTACACAGAAATTGCTGCAGCACTCAACCGATGCACGAGCGCAGTTTTAATGTGTTGAAAAAAAGGAGACCAGTATGGAGAACATAAACGCACTGGACGAAAACCTGTGTTATTCACAAGAGAAAAGCGTCGCATTTTCCATCTTGCCACCAAAAAACAAAGGTCAACCCGAAGCACTGCCCAAGAGTTAAGTGCCCTTGTATCACACATCACTGTGGCAAAGTCCTTACGCACCAATCATAACGCTGGATACATAAAACTGAAGGCAAAGCCAAAATTAACTCCAGCGCACAAGAAATGGGCAAAAGGAGTGACGACTTACAAAGATCAATTGAAAGAATTGTTTCTTCGAATGAAAAAAAGGTTTAATTTGGACGGCCCCGATGGAAATCGGCATTTCTGGAGAAATAACAACGGAGAAACCTAAATTTTTCAGCAGGCAAGCAGGAGGTGGTCGAGTCATTGTGATGATAAACCAACAAATGGACTGAAAGCTATATCATCAGAAGCTATATGATCATTTCATCTCATTTGGCCCACTCATTGGAGGAGATGAATGGTGCTATCAGAAAGGCAATGCCCCATCCCATTTATCAAAAGCAACAAAACAATGGTTTAAAAGTGAAAAAAATCAGAGTTTTAGATTGGCCTTCTAGAAGTCCTGATATGAATCCTATGGAGAATGTCTGGGCTGCATTAACCAAACTTGTATATGCTAATAACAAGCAATATCATTCATATAATGAGTTGAAATGAGCTCATTATGATTGTTGGGAGAAAATAAAATTGAAAAATTTATAGAAATTAACAGAAACTATGCCCAATCACATATTTAAGCTAATGGAGGCTTTGTTAGTTAATAAACAATGTAAAAACAACACCCATTGTAACAATTTCGTGTGTCAATAAATGTTTTACACGTGCAAAACATCAAACTAGAGTTTCTTTTGCGTATTTCTTAATATGTATCAGATAATTTTTTATTCTTTTGCTAGCGGGAATTCTATTAGGCCAAATGCAGCATTTTGGTGTATAAACTTAGTGGAACAAGCAGTTTCGATTTCTGCAAAAAAAAAATAAAATAAAAGTACTAAAAGTCGCCATAGGGGGCGCTTATTTCAAGAAAACAATGAATACCTAATTGTCAAATGAACAAATACCGTACAAACCAACTTTAGTAACAACAATAAACAAAGTTTTATTTTTAATTCCAAATGTGTTTCAATATGACCACCAGTGTGCTGTTCCAATAGCTGCATGTGGTACACGACATTTTCTACGGCAGCTCGCAGCATATCTGCATTAATTAGTCTGATATGTAACGTTATTTGATCCTTTAAGGTTGAGAGGTCAGGAACATGTGCTTGATACACAAGGCTTTTCAAATATCCCCATAACCAAAAATCACAAGGGCTGAGATCAGGCGACATGGGTGGCCATACCATGGGAAATGCACGACTAATTATTCTGTTTCTGAAAAATGTTCTTGCAAGATCTGCTGCACCTGACGTCCGATGTGCGGTGGCGCACCATCCTGCATAAAAATGGTAGAATCCAGACAACCCTTTTCCTGCAATCGTGGTATCACAAAATTCTCAAGCATATCAGCATACCTGGCAGAATTGACGAAACAAGTCACCGGTCCACGGGGACGGATTTCTTCAAAAAAGTACGGGCCGATGATGAAAGAAGCAGTAAAGCCGCACCATACTGTTAGTTTCGGTGAATGCATAGGAGTTGGCAGACACACTTGTGGATTTGATGCAGCCCAAATACGGTAGTTGTGGGTATTGATATCACCATTCAAATAAAAATGTGCCTCATCACTCCATAAAATTGCCATGGCCATGCATCATCCACTTCCATACGTGCTAAAAATCTCAACGAAAAGTCAGTTTGGGTACGTTCATCTCCAGGAAGCAATTGTTGAACAGGTGTGAGATTATAGGGATAAAATGTCAATATCTTATGCAATATTTTCCTCACCGTCGAATATGGGATATCTGTTTGGCATGCTATTGCATGTGCACTGCTGGTACAGTAGTCATCTCCCGTTCCACAACAGCAGTTGCAACTTCTTCAACGTGTTGCTGCCTGATTCGTTTGTGTCCCCAGCCTGGTTGCACTCCTAGAGTTCCAGTAGATTCAAATCCTTCAATCATTTTCCGTAAGTTAGTTCTGCTCATTGGTCCTCTTCGTAACGTTTTCAATCGCCGGAATTCACGAAGGGCAGCACTTGCATTGTCGCTCTTCTGATAAAACAACTTGACTAATAACGCCCGGTCAGGCAGAGTAAGCGTCATCGTCAGGCCATTCATTCGTGAATGATGGGAAATTCTCAGCCTTGCCTTTTATTGCACTTATGCAAATGTATTCATTGTTTTCTCGAAATAAGCGCCCCCTATGGCGACTTTTGGTACTATTTTTTTTTTTTTTTTGCAGAAATTGAAACTGCATGTTCCCCTAAGTATATACACCAAAATGTACTGCATTTGGCCTAATAGAATTCCCGCTAGCGAGCTCTGAACACCTCATGTCACTTCTTACCCACCCGGTATCCACAGTCCCTTAGTTTGGTTATACACAAGCTAGCTTATGACAGACCATGTTTGTCCGCAATCTTGTTTAGCCTAGCATAAGCCTCATAAAACCATCCAAAGTCAATAACAATAAAGTAAGTCATTTCAATTCCACCCAAAAGTCTTAAATTCACTTTAACTCACCTTCCCATCCGGTGAAGATCTTTTTAACCCATTGTAATGGTACAGGATGAAAGAGTCCGAGTCCGAAGCAGAATGCTTATTTTCGTTTGGATAAAACTCTTGCATAAAACAATTGAGTAAAATGATGCCACAACCTTCTGGATCAAGTTTCTGCTTCATGATCTCTACACTAAAATCAAAGGAACAGAAAATCAACTTCAACTCGACTTCATGTAGGAAAAACAGCAAATAAAGTAAAAAGTCAAAAGATCATAGGTGTCCTGAGTACATACATGCCACTGTCAAGGCAACCTCGAGTTTATGTGGGGTAAGCATTACAGAAACGGGTATTTTCAAAGTTTATAAAATACAACAGGGCAGCAATGAACAAATGACCTATCATTATTAAACACTTGCCTAAAATAAAATTGGTAGAGACTTTACAACACAACAAAGGGAGAACAGAGTTTCCGATTAGTTTTGCCATTTATTCCCGGCTTTATCAAGGATACACACACGAGGACATAAGCCTTTATATACAGAATAAGAACATGATTGGATGGAGAACTAACAAATAGTAAATAATATAAATTGTACAGTGGCGACATTGAAAGGAGAATGGTTGGATAAGGAACCAATAACACAATGAAATTATAAGGAAACCTTGAGAGGAAAAATAATTGAAATATAAAGGAAAAAGTGATGTCATAAAACAAACAAAATTGAAAACACGGACCTAGAAGAAGACTCATCTGGAGTTAACGTAAACTAAGGTATCAATAAAAAATGGAAAGGAAAGTAAATATACAAAATTGAAAAATTACAAGATATCGGATAAAGAATTTAAAATGGCAATTGAGGAGGTGATCTGGAGAGGAGATCTTAGCTTCAAAGATCTCAATAGCTTCGAGAGTGGCAGTCTTGAATGGGTCATTGAGTAGATGGAGAATGGTCATGATTTCACTTTGCTCTTTGGGGGCATGTCCCATGCGGGCAAGGTGGATCGCGTAGTGTGAATTATTATCTTGTTTCTTGTAGGAGTCCATGTGTTCTTTGAATTGTTTATTGAAATTGCGGGTCGACAGACCTATATACGAGGGTGGGATGAAAAGTAATGCCTCCATGGCTGTAACTTTTTTATTTTTTAACTGGTTTTCAAAATTCTTTTTGTATCTGATACTCACATTTCTCCTCTATGTAATGCACTATTCACTTTTCGACATAGTCCCCATCCCTTTCCACTTCTGGGGGAATTCCGGGGTTGTTGTCGACACCAAGACCGAACGGCAGGTTTCACCTCGTCGTCAGAACGCAACTCATGCCCCTTAAGGTGCTTTTTCCTCTTTGGGAAGTGGTGAAAGTCGCAAGGTGCAAAGTCTTTCATTTTTGGACTGCAGTTTTTCATCTTTGAACTGTAGGCATTGCAACCCCCTCCGATGCGTGGCGATCGTGTGCGGACGAGCGTTATCGTGCTGCAGAAGAGGATCCAAAGCTGCCATTCGATCCTCGTGTCGACGACAACCCCGGAATTCCTCTCCGGCGGGTTCACCCGACTAGTCACGTGTTTGTTCAATGCGTGGAAAGGGATGGGGACTATGTCGAAAAGTGAATAGTGCATTACTTAGAGGAGAAATGCGAGTATCAGATACAAAAAGAATTTTGAAAATCGGTTAACAAATAAAAAAGTTACAGCCATGGAGGCATTAATTTTCAGCTCACCCTCGTAGTATTAATAGCAAAATCCACAGTTTAATCTATAAACTCCGAAACGGGAGAAATTGTCAGTGTGTGTTTGGATGGGGGGATTAAGAGAGCGGAAGCATGGGGTCGATGAGCGGTAGGAAACTTGGAGGCCGAGTGAGGAGAGGAAGGCGGTAAAATTGAGGGCTGATGAATCGCAAGGACACCCATTTCTTGGATGGGGAGGGGTGAGGAGGTTTAGGGTTGGAGAGGGCAAGTTTTCTTCGTTGGAGAATCCGGGAGAAGGTGGAAGTTGTGTAGCCATTTTTTATGACATCACTTTTTCCTTTATATTTCAATTATTTTTCCTCTCAAGGTTTCCTTATAATTTCATTATGTTATTAATTCCTTATCCAACCACTCTCCTTTCAATGTTGCCACTGTACACTTTACATTATTTACTATTTGTTAGTTCTTCATCCAATCATGTTCTCAATATGTATATAAAGAGGCTTATGTCCTCTTGTGTGTGTCCTTGATAAAGCCAGGAATAAATGGCGAAACTAGTCGGAAACTCTGTTCTCCCTTTGTTGTGTTGTAAAGTCTCTACCAATTTTATCGATAGAAACAGCACTATGGACCCCTTACTCAACGACTTACCTAAAAACTGCATTTTAAAACTCATTTCTGACCATTTCAGTACTATGATTTATTGACCCATTCATGTTTACAAACTTAGCATTTCAGTACGATATTTTAGGCAGTTCGGAGTTTTTATTCCCATGGAAAAGTCTTGATGATATGCTCAATGTGGCCACCACGAACGTTTTGAACTGCTCGCAGCCGAATGGTGAAGTTGTTCATAACTCTATCCAGGATTTCTGCATCCACAAGGGTGCAGCAGTCGACGATGCTTTGTCGCAGCTGGTCTACGGTTCTTTTGACGGGTGCTGTAGTGAACACACTGTTTCAGGAACCCCCAGAGATAAAAATCACATGGGTTTAGGTCAGGACTCGTAGGGGGCCAAAGAAAGCCACCCCTGAATCGATCTGCAAACCGAATTCCTGATTGAGAAAGTCTAGCACTTCATTAGTGGTGTGAGGCCTAGCCCCATCCTGTTGAAACCGTTGATGTTGAAGCAGTATACGCCTCCTTCGCAGCTCGGGGATGAAGAAGGTTTCCAACATGTTAAGGTAAGCCTGTAACGTTACGGTGACCTCAAAAAAGAATGGACCAATGATGCCTCTTTTGGAAATTGCGCACCAAGCCATAACCTTTCATGGATGAAGAGATGACTTATGGATCTCATGAGGGTGCTGGGAACCCCAAAAACGAACGTTGTGTTTATTAACGTCACCTGACAGGAAGAAGGCCTCATCTGACACCCACAGGTTGTCCACAATGTCCTGATTGGCTTCCATTTCTGCTCCAAACTCCATCGCAAATTGTTGTCGCTTCTGTCTTCCAGATGTCTGTTAACTCTAGATAAACATGGATCTTATACGGGAACAGGTGGAAATCCTTTCGTCATGGTATAGGACAGCCCTTCTTCAATGGATAGGCGGCGAACAGATTTTTTGGTAGGGGAATCGACCAACCTTGTGCGAACATTTTCGACAACTTCGGCCGTTCGAACACGAGCTTCGCTCCCGCCTTTATTCTTGCCTTTAACACATCCAGTGGCACAAAATTGCTTGACAAAATCCATGATTGCTTGCCTGCCTGGTGCGTCTCGACACTTATACTCCTTCCGGAACTTTCTTTGCACGGGTACAGGTGATTTTGTCTCGAAATACCATTCGACAACCTTGCATTTCTGCTCTGTTGATAAAGCGGGCGCCATTTTTCAACAATACGATTTTCATGCAGCGCCGTTGCAACAATACAAACTCCAACTATTTAGAAATTCGATATGGCGCTCATATTCTTTCAATTGTTTATCCCTAATGCACGTCATTAGAGTGAAATGATCAGAAATTGACTGCATCACCCTGTATATGGAGCGTTCAAAAAGAAATGAGCCGTAGTCTGGATTGTGCAAACCAGTGACAGAATGGCGATATCGTTGTGTGCGTAACAAAGACTGGTTCCGACAAGAGCGTGGAAGTTCACAGCCCGCCACGGTGGAAGTCACCTGACTACACAAAGGAAGCAGAAGCAAGCGTCAATCGTGCAACGAGTGGTGGCTGGAGATGAGTCTCGAACCAGAATGATGACAAAGTCTCCAGTGGAAGCATCCAAGTCACCACCACCATAAAAATCCAAGGCAATCCACACAAGCGCAGGAAAGGTTATGTTGACATTCTTATTTGACCAAGATGGCCCCCTTTTCATAGACTACTTGCAGCACAGGACAACAGTGAATGTCCAGAGTTACTCGCAAACCTTGACCACCCTTCATCAAGCAATCAAATCGAAACAACCAGGGGTCATTCTGCTTTACAACAATGCAAAACCTCAGACTGCCAACACAATCACGCCACTCTTACAAATTCAAGTGGGAGGTTCTAATTTCATGAGACAGCCATTCACTGCCTTGTGTCGCAGTGGGACAAGTGCGTCAACAGCCAGAGCCCCTGGCTCGTTTCTTTTTGAACACTCCTTATACATGGAACTTTTTTTTTCACTGCCCTAATTCAAGGACCTGTGCTTTAATTACAGTTTACAAGCCCCCCTGGTCGGGCCCCCTCTGGCCCTTTGGAGCGCATCAATAAAGCATGAAAGTGAGTTTACAAGTCACTGGTACACTTCCAGAGGCCGATGGCACCACACAACACAATCTACAAAGCGGTTGTTCGTGGGTAGAGGATCCAGCACACAGAGCGAGAGATCAACGGTATTCCAGATCTGCTCGACAGGGTTCATATCAGGGCTTTTAGGTGGCCAGTCCAATCGTTGGACCTCCCCTGGATGCTCTTCGAACCATTCTCGGGCGACACGGGAGCGATGTGGTAGCGCACTGTCATCTTGAAAGACAGCAAGGTCGTCGGGATGTTGGAAGGCCTATTGTTCTGAGATTCTAATGTCACATGTCTAGAATGATAAAGGGCCATTCCATGTCAAATGGACGAAGGGTCCCCACTCGACCATCTTCAGTTTTCATAAAATTTAGGATGTACCTATGGCTCTTATATCAAGTTATACCATACTGCAACTTCATAAGTATCAGGTCGTTGCATATCAAATGTCAGAAAGGACATCTTCACACGTGCTATTCGAAATAACCCCCATTGCAATCCAAACATTGTTGCCAACGATTTGGCAGCTTCTCCAGCACTCTCCGATAGAATCCATCGTCACGGGACTCGATAAACTCCCAGAATGCGTTTTCGATGTCCGCTTGGGTTAGGAATGTTTTCCTCCGGAGAAAATTGTCCAGGCTCTGGAAAAGATGGTAGCAGATAGGGGAAAGATCCGGAGAGTAAGGGCTGTGTGAAAGCACCTCATAGCCCAGAGACTGTAGCGCCTGCACGGTCATTCATGCAACGTGCAGACTAGCGTTGTCATGCAGCAGAATGATGCCTTTGCGATGCACAAGTGCAGATCGTTGCTTACACAGTTTTGTGTGCATACGATGCAGTTCACGAAGTAAGTCACAGCAGTGATCGTCTTCCCATGCTGCAGGAAGCTGTAATGCACTACACGACGGATGTTCCACCAAACAGTAATCATGAGCTTCCTGGGGTGCAACAGGGGTCGAGGGAACTGTCGCAGGAGTTCATCAGCATCCAGCCACTGTGCTGACCGTTTCCTATTGTCGTATAGGAGTCACTTCTCGTCGCAGGTGACAATGCGATTGAGAATCCCCGCTTCTTTGTGGCGCAAAAGCAATTCTGTACACACCTCCAACCGACGCCCTTTTTGGTTTCCCAAAGTTCATGTGGGACCCATTTGTCCTGCTTTTTCACCTTGGTGATGGTCCTAAGGTGTCTACTGACAGTCGACGTTGATACAGCATGATCCCCTGCGAGGTCCCAAACAGTTTTTGACGGGTCCTCTTCCACAGATCGCTTCAGATCAGCGTCATTCAACACTTTGGGTGGTCTGCCGCGTGGCTCATTTGCCAGGTCCGTCACTCCCGCCCAGAATTTTCGGAACCAACGTTGGACAGTACGTTCGTTTATGGTGCCTACACTGAATACCTTATTGGTGTTTTGAAAGGCATTGGATGCAGTGTGATTCAACCTCAACTCATAATGCATTATCACACGTAATTTGTATGAAGTCTTGACTATCTTCGCTTGGGTTCAAACGCTATTAAATATCATCGCTGATAGGTTTATCTCTGGGAATGTACCACTTTGTTATGGGTACTTGCTTCAGCACAGTAGTCACCTCGTAATCCGAATTTGAAATGCAACGACCTGATAGAAGGGAGACAAAATGGAGAATCAGAACACAAAAGTGCAGATGAAAGGGCAACTGACACCCAAAATCACTTGTCAATAGTCTCGCACACAATTGGTCACAAGTCAATTTGAGCTTTGCCTCAAATCAATGCTAGGGTTCGCACATGCTTGATGTCACACTGGTCAAACATCTTGGCTACCTCACACATTGTTTTTCATTACTTAATATCCTGGATCATTTCAGTTTTAAACCACAGTTTAGGTCAGTGGCGTAGCGAGTATAAGTGGCAAGAAACATGGGTCATAGCAGATCGGAGATTGCACAAGAATTCAGGTTTCCAAAACCAATAGTGTCTAGGATGCATCTTCAATATCGCAGACAGAAATGTTTGACGCATAAACCCCGCACAGGATGACCACAAGTGTTTGACGAATAGATGCCACCTCGGTAGAACCATACAGTGCCACTGAGTCAGATCAACTGTCGATTTTAATATGGGGCAACAGGAGCCTATTTCTACCAGGACTGACTCGGTGTCCCTTTGCTGACACCTCGACACAGCTCAACAAACATCGTCACTGCGCCATGGAACAGATGATCCCAGTTTCAGTTGTGCCAGGCTGATGCATGCTTCAGAGTGTGGCGTATAGATCCTGCATGATAACAAAGTAAAGCCAGGCAAGAGTGTGCCTCAGTTAAGGGCTGAGTTCAGTTATACGTGGGTCAATATCTTTCCAGAATGATTCCAACGCCTTGTAGAGTCCATGCCTCGAAGTGTTGCCGCAGTTTTCAGGCTCATAGAGGAGCGACTCGCTATTAACATCACGTCCAGTGCCTTTTTTGGCCACTCGGTTTATACGAGGCCTGTGAGAAAAGTATCCGACCTTCGGCCGGGAAAAAAAAATTACACACCTGGAGCATTGGAAACCTAATCACCCTCAAAGTAGTCTCCTTGGGACTCCACACACTGCTCCCAGCGGTGCCGCCATTGTTGGAAGCATTCCTGGAAAGCGTCTTTCGGAATGGAGTTTAGCTCGGCTGTCGTTGCAGCCATAATGTCCTCTCTTGTCTTAAATCGCGTTCCTTTCAATGGCCTCTTGAGTTTGGGGAACAGCCAAAAGTCGCAGGGGGCCAGGTCAGGAGAGTAAGGAGCTTGTTGTACCACGGGAGTCTGGTTTTTCGCCAAAAGTTTGGTTTTTGAGGCGCCAATTGCCTGTTGACCACATTACGTAGGCGACGGAGGACATCCCTGTAGTACTCTATGGTGATTGTTTGACCCTGTGGTGCGTACTCGTGGTGTACCACACTGCGAGAGTCAAGAAAGCAGTCAGCATTACTTTCACATTGCTGCGCACTTGGCGGTCCTTCTTTGGTCGTGGTGACGAGGAATGCTTCCACTGTGACGACTGATGGTTTCCACCTGGCTGTCGCCCAGTTTCTGGCAAAATTTGATGCAGTAACGCTGCTCCAGTCGTTCTGTCATTTTCCTTCAAATCAAAAACCGACGAGAGCACAACACGCTACCTTCCTCTAATGCTGATTGCCACAACTGACGCTATTGAGAGGCGGGAAAAAATTCACGCACACGCACAAAGGTTCAAGGTCGGCTCATGCAAGCACGCGCGATCCAAATCCATCAGGTTTTCGCAAAAAAAAATTAGGTCAGATAGTCTTCTCACAGGCCTCGTATGCTCACCCCGTATGGAGTCAAAGTTCGTGGAGTGGCCTTGTAAGGATATCTCATTATGAAATAACGATGGGTGCAAAAGAAAAGGAGGATGAGACACTAAAAAGGGACACAGAATGGTAACACCATGAAAGCTGTTTTCACGATATCACTGCTCTGCGGCCAATTTTCCTTATGAAATATTAGATACTCACTATTCAGATTCACAGAAGAGATCTAACGCTTGCAGTAAATCACCCAGCAATATACTCGATATAAAATTATTACCTGAAACGTTCAAGAGAAGAGAAAGACAAATTAAAAACGGCCAATCATAAACAATTAACACATGCAAAAAAAAAAAAAAATCTCATCACTACAACCTAAATCGAGATCTTTGCAATGGATGCTTAGAATTGGTTTATCCAAGAATTGTTCCCGTGCAAGTGCACTACATGTACTACCAGTCATTTTACAAACTGCCACTACCGTCACATTGTCTACACGTGGAATACCGTGCTGAGTTGCTGCAACATTTTGAAGCTGAGGGGGAAGCCTTCTTGTCGCGCATTGTGACAGCTGATGAAACCTGTGTGCACCGTTTTCAGCCCAAAACACGATGACAATCGATGGAATGGCGTCATCCGCACTCTCCACAGAAGAAAAAATTCAAAGCAACTGCTTCTGCTGGTAAGATCATGATCACGGTGTCTTGCGACTGTAATGGTGTCATACTCAATGATGTGATGCGGAGAGGCAGCACCATTAATTCTGAGCCATATGGGAACACATCAACCAAACTCAAGAAGCACTTCCAGCGACTTGGACCCCGTAACAACCCAGCTGATTGTCTGCTTCAACACGTAAACCTCGCCCTCAAACAAGTTTGAGGATGTCGGAACACATCACGAAGCAGGGTTGGACAGTGTTGCCCCATCCACCCTACAGCCCTGACCTAGTGCCCTCAGACTTTCACTTGTTTGGGCCATTGAGGAATGCCATTCGTGGAAGACATTTTGAGGATGACGCACAGGTGATTCTCAAAGTGAAGACATGGCTGCGTGAACAGAACAAGGACTGGTACAGACAGGGCATACACGCCCTTGTGTCTCGCTGGAGGAAGGCCATAGAACGGGGCAGAGATTATGTGGACTATTTGTCGTGGCCTGGAACTTATTGTCACTTAAGGTTTGCATAGCATCGCTACAGAGTGATTCATTCAAAAGAGACCCCAAATATTTCTATTTTACATGAATGGATCTTTGTCCTTCTCACCTTCTGGATCAAACGTCTTAAAAATCCGCCGAGCCGCTGCTTCATTTGTTTCAGGACTGACCAAGTTTTTATCCTAAAAAGATAAAATATCAAAAGTAAACTGCAATTTACAATTAAGGAAGAGCAATAAAGCAACGCACGTACCGGGTTTTTGCGAAAGTTGTTACACATGCGAGAACCTCCACAAAAATGACATAACTCCATTTTTGTGACAAGCACACGCTCTAGGCGCGATCTAAAGGCCCAACAAACGTTACGGATATAGTCTTTCTTCATGGCGGTCCACACACAGTTCACGGATGCTTACAACTGGTTGATGTTGCTGTGACGAATCTCGCAGGCCTCGCTCTCGATATGCACTGACATGCTATAGTCAAGAGGGTCAAGGTCAGGCGACTGAGGAGGCCAAAAGTCCTTCGACCAGAAGTTCATGTTCGACCGCAACCACTCTTGAACAGTCTTGGCAGTATGGGCTCTTGAACGAAGTACTCCGCATTCCTCGTCAAGTTTTTCAACCTAGGCAGAACGTTCTTGGTCAAGATATCCTTGTAGCCAGCCGTGGTAAGCCTGTAACCGGTCAGGAACATTGGCGACATTTTCATTTCATTCGACACCACGACGCCGAGCATCATCACTGATGCCAGATGCTTGGTTATAGTCACGTAGCGGACCTCAAGATGTCCTGGCCTAAGCTGACCACGCGGTCGTTCTGCTTGTTGATGACTAGGTCAACTGTAAATGATGTTTTTTCATCTTCAAGTCGTTGAAAAGGCGACGACAGCGCTCCCATTGTTTATCTCACATGCCACCTGTCAGCAAAGGTCTTGCCACGCGCCTCAAACTCTTTCCACCCTCTTCCTTGATGGCTCTGGACACCGTGGCCACAGAAATCTTCTTTTTCTTTGCAAACTCTATAATTTTGAGAGTCAGGTCACCTTCGAAGGTTTTTCTGACACCTACACAATTGATAGCGCGAGGGTTGCCTGCACATGGGCGGTCTTCCCCTTGCTTCAGACTCTCTGTGACTCTGTCGACAGTCATCCAATTGACGTTGAGCTGCTTAGCGATGTCAGACATGTTGTGGCCCACACGAGGAGTGCAGAGATTTCGATTTTGTTACGTTCCATCGCAATATCCTTGCATCCGAATCGCATCCATTCAACACTCACGTCCCTGCTCCGCTATCGACGCATCCGCAAGTGTAACAACTTTTGCAGAACCCGGTAGATGCATCTTGGTCTCGTTTGCTGAATACGGGAATAACTGACTATGTAGTATATGCCCACCAATCAAGTAAAGTGGACTGGTGGGTTACAGAGAAGCATACAGGATTGCTAAAATGACAAAGGGTTGAAGGAAAGTTACAAATTCTACAACCTGTGACAATAAACTTCGGTGAATGATAACATATTGAGAGTGGATTGCTCGCTTACATGAAACAGCAGTTACTATCCTTCAAAGTAATCCCCGTCGATGGTAATGCACTTCTGGAAACGCCTGTACAAGTCCTGGAAACTCCTGGCGTAGTCGTTTTTAGGGATAGCCTTCAGTTGGGTCGTAACATTACGTTGGATGCCTCGCCACTTTGAAGGAGCGTCTTCTACAGTGGTCCGGCCTCCTCGGAACCGTTTAAACCACTCATAAACACACTTCAAAGCAATAGCACTTTCTTTGTAAACTGCTGTCATCATTTCATGAGTCTCTTTCGTTCGCTGATCCATTTTGGGTTTCGACCGCGCGCACTACGCCTTCTCTCTTCAATGTCCTGTTTAAACACAAAAAACACACTCGCAGCGCTGATTCTCTCAAATTTGTTTAAACATGTCTCGACCTGTTTGGGGCAGGATACGACGATGGTGCACTCTTACGACCGTTAGCAATTTGACGTCATTCACCGAACTTTATTGTCACAGGTTGTATAATATGTACATGGACTGAGCAAAACACATGGGATAGTGACCTGATACAATGTAGCCCTCTCTGGCCCTGTGGAGCACAGCGATATAGCATGGAAGTGACTGTGCAAGTCTGTAATACACTTCCGGAGGCTATTGACACTACATAGTCTGCAGAGTGGTAGTCAACTGTAGTCTTTTCGTGGTAGAGGATACAACGCACGGAGCCTGATTTCAATGGCATCCCAGATATCCCATATCAGGGCTTTGGGGTGGTCGGTCCAGTCGGTGGACCTTCCCTGCATCCTCTTCGAACGATGTCAGGTGCTGGTAGTGTGACTGAGTTTTGGGGGGAAATCAATGCTGGTTGTCATTGGTCTGTTCCCTGAAAAGCAAATCTTCTGGTGCTTGATTGTTAAAAACAATGCAGCTGGAAGTTTGGAATAGGCTGGCTGCTCTCTTGTAACGCTGGTTGAGGAAGCAGTGAATGCTGATCGAGGCATAGGCAGCCATAACCTATCAGTGACCAGGTGCCTAAAATTAGCATGTCTGTGATGATATTTAATAGCAAAGATAGTCGTGACTTCATACGAATTACGTGTGATAATGCATTACGAGTTCAGGTTGAATCACAGTGCATCCAACGCCTCTTGAAACGTCAGTAACATACTCAGTGTAGGCACCATAACGAATGTACTGTCCAACGTTGGTTCTGAAAATTCCGGACGGGAGTGACGGACCTGGCAAATGAGCCACGCGGCAGACTGCCCAACGTTTTGAATGACAGTGATCTGAAGCGATCTGTGGAAGAGGACCCGTCAATAAACATTCAGAACTTTGCAGGGGATCATGCTGTATCAAAGTCGACTGTCAGTAGACACCTTAGGACCATTGCAAGGTGAAAAAGCAGGACAAATGAGTCCCACATGAAGTTATAGAAAACCAAAAAGAGCATTGGTTGGAGGTGTGTACGGAATTGCTTTTGCGCCACGAAGAAGCAGGGATTCTTGATCGCATTGTCACCTGCGACAAGAAGTGGCAATAGGAAACAGTCAGCACAGTGACTGGATGCTGATGAACCCCTGTGACAGTTCCCTAAACCCCCGTTGCACCCCAGGAAGCTCATAGTTACAGTTTGGTGGAACATCCGTGGTGTAATGCATTACAGCTTCCTGCAGCAGGGGGAGACGATCACCGCTGCAACCTACTGTCATGAACTGCGTCATATGCAAACAAATCTGTGTCAGCAAAACCTGCACTTATGCATCGCCAAGGCGTCCTTCTGCTGTATGACAACGTGAGACTGTGCTGCATAAACTAGTAGATAGACTGCCTACACGGCTATTCAAGTTAGCACTCCACAAAGGAGACTTTATTGGGTACTGAGAGGCATGTTCTTATAATTTTGCAGCGGGAGTAATCCTAGTCTTTTATAAGTTATTTATTTATGTACATGCAAAACGACATGGATGCATTTGCTTATTTGTTATTCTATGTTAGACATGTGACATAGCAGTTATCATTTTTCCAAACAAAAATTATGCTTTGAATAAATGTTATCGAGCAAATCAATGGTGTTCTTATATTTTTGCAACGCACCTTAAAGATGACCTCTGCAATCCGACATTTGATATATGCAATAACCTGATACCTTACGAGGCCAGTCATAAGAGGCCAGTAAGAAAAGTATCCAACCTTATTTGTTTTTGCGAAAACCTGATGGATTTGGATCGCACATGCTTGCATGAGCCGACCTTGAACCTTGATGTATATGTGTGAATTTTTTCCCGCCTCTCATTAGTGTCAGTTGCTGGCAATCAGCATTAGAGGGAGCTAGTGTGTTGTGCTCTCGTCGGTTTTTGATTTGAAGGAAAATGACGGAACGACTGGAGCAGCGTTACTACATCAAATTTTGCCAGAAACTGGGAAACCATCCGGAAGATTCAGACGGCTTTCGGTGACGATGCTATGGGCATCACACAGATTAAGGACTGGGTACAACGGCCGGCCATCAGCATGCCAAAATGACCAGGTCATTGCCAAAGTGAACGCTGTGGTGATGCGGGACCATCATGTGACTATCCGAGAAGTTGCGGAAGAGGTGGGCATCAGTACGTTTTCGGCACATTCCATTCTGACCAAAGATTTGGCCACGAAGAGAGTGGCGGCGAAATTCGTGCCGAAGCTGCTGACGTCTCACAGGACATGCTGGCCTCCGCAAACACTGACCCCGACTTCATGAACACCATAATCACTGGTGACGAGTCCTGGGTGTACGGGTACGACCATAGCATCGTCACCGAAAGCCTCCAAATCAAAAACCGACGAGAGCACAACACACTACCTCCCTCTAATGCTGATTGCCAGCAACTGACACTATTGAGAGGCAGGAAAAAATTCACGTATATGCACAAAGGTTCAAGGTCGGCTCATGCAAGCGCGCGCGTTCCAAATCCATCAGGTTTTTGCAAAAAAAAAATAAGGTCGGATACTTTTCTCACAGGCCTCGTAGTAAGGTGTCTATTGTGGACCGTTACATTTTCACTCTCACGATGACATTGCATTTCCTACAAAGTTTCACAAATGCAGCCGCCGCTTAGCCCTCCAGGGGGCATGGAACACACTTGGTGTGCTCAATCGCAATTCTTCGACCTACTATTCCATGAGTTCTGCTCAGTCCCTTTTTAGCCCTTAGCACCCTGCCCTTTTTCGAGTCGAGAATGAACCCAGAGTTTGTAATCAAGAGCAGACTGTACATAAAAACATAATCTAAAATATCAATAAAAATCAAGCTAACCTTTGCGAATAAGACGGTTAAATGAACTTCACTTCCTATGACCCAGATTGGAAACTCCGGACACTTCAAAAACCAGCCCACCTGTGGGGAAGGGGGGAACAAGAAAGAAAGGAAAGAAAAAATAAAAAGTTATAAAATTTACAAATCGGTCTCTTCGATCCTGCAATCGTTTTCAAGGCATTTCCCTCGTTAGTTTCCCTCACGTTTGTTGGAGCAGTATGCAGCCTTACCTTGCCCTGCTGAAGGTGAGCACACTTTCCAATCATCAGTGCCAGTTATTTCCACATAAAAACCAAATACGAGTCGTGTACAAAAGATATCGGACCTTTATTTTTTCCTGCCTCAGTTAGTCTCATACGCAGACCTCACGCGTTGCTGCTGGCAGCATGCGTGTGAGTGTAAGGTGCTGGAAAAAAGTATACAGGGTTTTACAAAAGTTCTGTTACACTTGTGGATGCGTCGATATCAGGGGTGGGGAGGGGGGGGGGGTGAAAGCATCCACAGAGCAGGTGCTGTTGAAAACGTGGGCGATATGATGATGTAAACGTGTATACGGTAGGTGGAATGAATGAGGTTCGGATGCAGGGATATTGAACATAATAGAACCGAGGTCTCTGCGCTCTTTCACATGGACCACTACAAGTATGACATTGCTAAGCTGCACATCAACATCAGCCAGATGACTGTCCACACAGTGGCAGACAGGCTGAAGAAACGGGAAGACCTCAAAGATCGTCTACGTGCAGGTAGCCCTCCTGTGGGTGTCAGAAAAGCCAAGGTCAGAGAACGAGCCATCAAGGAAGAGGGTGGAAAGACTTTGAGGCATGTGGCAAGTCCTTTGTGGGCGGATGACATATGAGAAAAACGTCGGGAGTGCTGTTGCCATCTTCTCAACGACTTGAAGAGCAAAGGCATTTGCATTCTCATCTTTTCTCATGAAAAACCATTCAAAGTCGACCCAATTGTCAACAAGTAGAACAACCGCGTTGTCAGTTTCAGCCAGGGCATCTGAGATCCGCTATGTGACTACAACCAAGCACCCGACCTCAGATCAAGATGCTCAGTGCTAATATGGTTCCCAATCGGTTATAGGCTTACCGCAACCGACTTACAAGGACATCTTTGACCAAGAACGTTCTGCCCTGGGTGAAAAACGTGATGAGGAATGTGGACTAAGTCTTTCAACAGGACGGTGCCCCGGCACACAATGCCAAGACAGTTCAAGAGTGGTCAAGATCTAACATGAACTTCTGGTTGAAGGATTTTTGGCCTCCTCAGTCGCCCAAGCTCAACCCTCTTGACTACACTGTGTGGCCACATATCGAGAGCAAAAACTGCAAGATCCATCACAGCAACGTCAACCATCTAAAAGCATCTGTGAACTGCGTGTGGACCGCCATGAAGAAAGACTACATCCGTAACGTTTGTCGGCCTTTAGACAGTGCCTAGAGTGTGTGATTGCTGCCGATGGCTGTCTCTTTCCAACATGTCCCAAACATTCTCGAGCGGCTTCAAATCCAGACTTTGCACTGGCCACGGCAGAGGTTGCAACTCTGTGTCACATTCAGAAAACCACTCCTGAACAATTCTTGCTCGATGGACAGTAGCATTGTCGTCCATGAAAATTTGCGTACAAATGCACCATTGCAGGATGGACTTGATTTGCAACAATGTTCAGGTAGTCTTTAGCTTTCACCTGACTCTCAAGGAATTTCAGGGGGTCCTTGCCATACCAACAACACATGGCCCATACCATGACACCTCCTCCTGCAGCTTGTACTGTGTTCACAACACGTGGGGTCCATTGTTTCATGGGGCTGCCGCCAAATTCTCTGCTGGCCATAGGTGCAAAACAATGTGTAACATGACTCGTCCGGCCACATTACCTTTTTCCACTCGTCTACTGTCCAGTCACACTGTTCTTTACACCACTGCAGACGAACTTTCCGGTTTGTTGCTGACACCATGGGCTTCCTCACTGGCATGCAACTTCCTTTCCCTATTCGCTTCAACTCTCATCGCATTGTTCTGGAAGAGATGGGTTGCGATGATCCTTCATTGAAGTCTGCCGTCAGTTGTTCCACCTCCAACCTTCGGTTTTGCCGCACAATCGACGTCAGTCCCTGTCTGTGTCGATTGTTTATGATCCACAATTCTGCCGTTTCGACATCTCTTGTGGATTCCGTTTCCACGCATTGAACACCTTGGAGACCTGACCTTTTGAGATACCGGTCAGTTGTGCTGTACTGGATATCGTAGCTCCAGCTAGACGGGCTCCCACAATAACTCCTTTTTGGAACTCAGACAGGTCTGCTGCTGTTTTCCCCGTTTTGCTCAACTTGAGCAGCTGTAGCTTGGAATGAGCATGTACCTCGCATGATTGCATTCGACAATAGTTTCTGACCTGTGACCCTGCTTTACATATCAGTACAGTAATTCATCACGGGTTTCTAATTCATTGGCCAGTACGTGTACATCCATTTTTATAGGAGACCTCACAGATCTAACAGAACTTTTGAAAATGCTCTATCACGACAAAGCACCCACCCATTCATCTCCATGCGACTTTTGGCTCTTCCCCAAGCTCAAAACACCGTTGAAAGAACCCAATTTCAGTCACGAATAGATATTATGCAGAAAACGACGGCGGACGTGCTCGCCATTCCCAAGCAGGCCTTCTAAAGATGACGTAAATAACTTTAATTTTCTTAGCCAACGGTCCGATACTTTTTGTACACACCTCGTACTTTTATAAAATACGACAATATCCAATCAAATCTGCAAAGTTCTTTTTCGGACAAAGTGTACTGAAATAATTTGATCTTATAAAAAAAGATTTCACATGCACTATAACGTAAGTGGATTTTACCTCACAATACCTCAGGTGCTCCAGTAAGGTCAAAAATCCTATAGTAGACTGCTTCGATACTCCTTTTAACTCTGTGGAAACAATAAATTACTTATTTTTAGAACAAAAGTTAACGTTAAACAAAGGTAAACTCAGTAAAGTACAACAACATAAAGTGTCATATATGAAGGGCAGTCAAAGTCATTACAATCAGCGTGGTAGTGTCAGTCCTTCTCCACAAATGTACCTCCCAGCTCCAGACACTTTGTCGCAATGATGAACGACTTGCTGGATGCCACTTTTATAAAAGCTCTCCTTTTAGCTCTTGCGAAACTGATTGTCATCGTCATCTTGGAAACACTGTCCACAAAGTGGATTCTTTAGGCGAGAGAAGAGGAAGAAATATTCGAGGCCAGGTTGGTTGTGTAGCGTTCCCCCACCCCCCTAGAACGTAAGTCGCAACACCCATCAATATGATAGGCACTGGAGAGTGTGGTTGCTAAAGTACGAAACCAAACTAAAGGGATAAACTGACACAACACTTACAACCCTAGCGTCAATGAACTTCGGACACCTACAGAATTTTGGATAAGTACAACGAAACTAATTGTAAACAAATGAAAATTACTTTATTGAGTGCACAGAGCTTTGGTACAACTGTGATATAGCACTTTAACATAAAAATAAACGAGAAAATTAAATAAGCGACTTTTTGTAATGTTCAGTTTTCAACACGTTGCAATGAACTTCGTACACCGTACCGTTTATTGCACATCACCACTGAATGGCATCACCTTTCCGACGAATGACGCTCCGAAGTCGTTGAGGCATGCTGGACACTAACTTCTGCGTTGTTTCTACTGGAATTTTGTCCCACTCTTCGGAAATACACGCCCGCAACTGCTGCAGTGTGCGAGGCTTCCGCTGTCTGACTTTTCGCTTTAAAATGCGCCATACATTTTCAATGGGCAACAGATCTGGGCTGCAGGCAGGCCAGTCAAGCACCCTGAAACGCTGCTGTTGTAGCCAAGCAGCATCAGGCTTCGTGTTGTCCTGCTGAAAGATGCTTGGTCTTCTATTGAATAACATTTGGCGGGATGGACGCAGATGCTGTTGAAGAATGTTTATGTAGGCAGCAGAGTTAATAGTGCCCTCGCAAAAGTGAAGCGATCCTGTCTCGGCTGCACTCACGCAGCCCCACACCATCAGCGATGCAGGCTTCTGAACTTTCCTCTGGTAACAGTCGGGATGATTACTTTCGTGCTTGGTCCTTAGCACCTTGCGACCGTTGTTGCCATACATCATTGAAAAGGTGGACTTGTCGGACCACAGAACACTATTCCACTGAGCAAGGGTCCACTTTAGATGGGTTCTGGCCCATGCTACCCGGCGACGCTTAGCTACAGTGCTCATAAATGGCTTCCTCTTTGTAGCGTATAAGTAATAGTTGCATCTTCTGATGTAACGGCGGACTGTGCTTTCGGATATGGGTATATGAAAATATTCTCGAGCCCAAACAGTCATTTCACTTATGGGAGCATGCCTGTTTTTCACAATGTAACGTCGAAATACTTGTAGGTCCCTAACATTCAATAATCGCTGCTTGCCTGATGCAGTCCCTGGTTTCTGGTTTCCCATAATAATAAAACCTCCCCCTCTTGGCACGTCACACTACCAAATGACACTTAGTATCCTCCAGCACTCAAGTGATGTCACTTCCCAGTGGCACCACACAGTTTCAAAAGTGATTGTTCTTTCATGATGATTGTAATGACTTTATGACCGCCCCACATATTTTGGGTGCATGTATGGGAGATAATATAAATTTTGCCTCCACGCATGTGCTATACAACATATTCATCAACTCTGACTGCTAAATATACACCTTGGCATGTATGGAATTTAACAGAGTGCTTAGCGAGCGCATGCTTATATTAAAATCTATAACCTAACCGTCATTAAAATGCTATAATTAACAAATTTACTTACTCAATCCCGAAATATCTTTCTCGTGGTCCCAAACATTAGAAACTGCCACGCCTGTTAACATTAGGTTTATTAGACTTTGGCTGAAAATAAGGTTTGTAATTATATAAAATAACTAAGATTAACGGAATCGTTAATGGTATTTGCAAACATACTCAAATAGGACTTCCTATTTAGTCAAAAGAAAGCCAGCTTTTATACAATTTACTATCTTAATTACAAACGCATATTTACAAAGGTTGCTCAGAAAGTAAAGCCCCACATTATTTCTCTCATAAACTATTTACCAAGAACGTATTCATTCCATGTTCGGCCCACCAATTTAGAAAACGCAGTGGCTACGTACAGTGCAACCTTGTACGCCTTCCGTTCAATGCAACAGAAGTGGCAAGCTGTGCCGCCATCTGCCGACAGAATCAAAACATTATTGTATGGATTCCGACGTTAGAGGGCGTGTTTTGGCTAGCTGTTGTTATAGCAACCACACAATTGGCATGTCGCGGTCGTGTGGATTTCAGATTTTCTTTTTTTCTGCTTTCTGGATGATTAGCCATTGTCGAAAGGAACCATGCCTTAAAGGTAAGCCAGCATTTTTTGAGCGTTCTAGTGTTGGGTTAGGTTGACTGAGGTTAACTTAGGTTTAGCCATAAAATGAGGTCCCGTAACTTTCTGGCAGCCATTTCTGTGACCACTAAAATATACGGATCATTAGCCTCCTGTAACCGGCCGAGGGGAAACCAACTGCCCCCTGTAAACAAATAGGTTGGGTACGTATGTAACTAGACGTCGCCGTGAGCGAAGCGAGGGAGCGTGTGCCGCGGGCAGGGGACGCTGGAGCGGAGCGATGGCGTCCGCGTACTAGTATTGAAGAAGGGGAAACCAACTGCCCCTGTAACCGGTTATGTTGGGGGTATGTTTGTAATTCGGGGTCACCGTGAGCGAAGCGTTAGCGTCCACGTACTAGTATTGTAGAAGTGGCGGCTAGTATTTTCCACTGGGCGATGGGAATCTGCCATATTGCTTGTTTCGAAATTAGAGAAAGTTTGGAGTCTGAAACTGTTGGTAGATGGCGGTATAGCTAGCCACTTCCTTTGCATTCAACGGAAGGCGTACAAGGTTGCACTGTACGTAGCCACTGCCTTTAGAAAAAGGTCATCAAGATAGCGACAGACAGTGATTGGTGCCTCCAGCAGGCAGCACCTTCCTAGTCATGTGGACTGCTCATCAGGGAAGCACAGAAGACTGTTACGTTCTTACTTTGTAGATACCTGAATCTAAGACGACCTGAATATAAGACGACCCCTCAAAATTTGCAAGTATTTCAGAAAAAAAAAAATTTAAGTCAAAAACTGAACTATATGTACTCCCACAGTATTGAAATTCTTTAAGAGTGTGTCTAAAATGTCCGACCGGTCGCGAAATTTTGGAGCCAACAGTTCAGCCACTGTTGAGCCCGTCACAATGCTCATTTTGGAGCCACCAGTGACTGACTCGAAATTTCGACTATGTCCGATCGACGCGGGAACGATGCAGGCATACCTGCGTTTTAAATTTTCTTCTGATTCGGATGACCCTCGATTCATAATGCAACCGGTCGCATTATGAATCAAGGGTCGTCCGAATCCGGAGAAAATTTAAAATGAATAAATCCAGCTACGTATGCCTGCATCATTCCCATGTCGATCGAACATAGTCAAAATTTCGAGTCAGTCACTGGTGGCTCTAAAATGAGCTTTGTGACGGGCTTAGACTGGTCGCGAGCGGTCGGACTTTTTAGACACACCCTATGTTTTTAAGTGGTTGTGCAATCTGTTATTCTTACGAAGCACGTAGAAAACAAGCAATTTCATTGGATAACTCCCTCGGTCTCGTTTTCCTCTAATGGCCGAACGCTAAGACTAACGGGATCGTAATGGCGACTTAAATCGGTATTGCCAAATTCGCAGATTTCCCGCTAAATTTTTTCTGATGTTTTATCAAAATTATGCCAAAAGTCTGCTACAATTGAATCAGTCAGTTTCAACGGATTTTGGCTTTGTTTTAGCGAGAAAAATTTTTGAATCGGCTACATGGGATCCGATACATGTATTCAAAGTTCGACCCAATATTTGATCCGAAGTAGAGTTTCAAACTCAACTATTTTATTTGTAAAGCTTCTCTCCACACCCAAAATGAAGTTAATTATTTATTAGAGGATGAAATGTAATGTTTGATGAAAACGGCATAGTTGTACTACTGCCTATAAAGATCGAAAATAGCAATGGACTCTTGCAGTGAAGCAGTGAAGTTTTTTATCGAAACATATCATGAGCATACACAAGAAACTTTCTTGTTGTAGCGCTATTCACTGAATCCACCTTCAGCTTCTATAACTGCTGCAATGCGAGATCGAAACCGTCGACATGTGCGAATCAAATGGTCATTACTCGAACAATGGCAGCTTTCAATTCATCTTTGGTGTTATGGGGGGTGTTCATCGACCTCTCTCTCCACAACACTCCATACCTAGTAGTCCAATGGATTCAGGTCAGGGGAGTTAGGAAGCCAAAGAGAAGAAAATCCACAGTAAATCAGCTTCACACTGATTTTTCACTTAAGAGTCATTTCAATCTGAGTAGGCGGTTTGCCCGTGTTTTGTCTGACATAAACTGACCTCTTCGCATAACATACGAGTGATATCCGTTTTTTTCATGGACAACCTTTCTGATTGTTCCTTCCGACACATGGCAATCTTTGGCAAGTGACCTCGTGGATGTTCTTGGATTGTCATCGATGGCCGGCTGCATTGCTGAATAAATTCAGGTGTTCTGATGATGTCAGAGCATGAGGCATGTTTTTTATGCTTTGCTACTGGTGCAACATTACCATCTTCGGTCTCCAACTCCGTCCGCACTTTATGAACGAACGATCTTGCGTAAAGGACTATCTTCTGGAAAGTGTGGGAGGAGACCCTAATTGCTTCGGGCTATTAAGCCAGTGACCCAAGGGATCTCGGGGACTCTAAGATACAGGCAGACGGGATAGAGGGGAAGGAGGCCCAAACGAACTCAGAT
Source organism: Rhysida immarginata (assembly GCA_023313115.1). Classification (NCBI taxonomy): domain Eukaryota; kingdom Metazoa; phylum Arthropoda; class Chilopoda; order Scolopendromorpha; family Scolopendridae; genus Rhysida; species Rhysida immarginata. The sequence continues at coordinate 202,909 of JAHWFO010001731.1, read as the reverse complement.
TGACCCCTTGGAATGACCCTCAGATTTTCAGCATGTGACATCACAAGGTTGTCACTTCATTCTTGGGTGCTTCCAGCCTCCTTTATCATCTATGCAAACCCAAGAAGAGAAATTCAGTAAAAGATGAGACTTGTATCATTGACAGGCTAGTGGCTTTTAAGTAGTAACTCTGTCAGACTTCTGCAGGCAATAAGAAAACCCACTGCAGTCTACCCATCTGTCCGCTAGAATTTCGGCAGAGACATTCTAAATTGTTTTATTTAATATTTTTCACGACTTATCCATGTCACTTAGATTTCTCTTATGTTCGCTCGATTGCGAGGTCTTTTTAACGAGTAAAAACCATGCAGCGACCCTGCTTCAACAATGCCCCTTAAATATAAGTTTTCTAAGGCCCGCTGATTTGTGATACTCTGAAGTAAGAAACTGTTACAAAAGTAACAAAGATTCCATTCCCAGACGGAAGCAACATCAACAATGCAGACACACGACCAGCTGAACTTAATGCGGAGAAATAATAAACATAGGCAAAGTTTAATTAAATTAGCAATCAAAATTAATGGCACAGTCGAAAATCCATAATTAGGCATCTAAATTCATATCACAAACCCCGGTCATTAAGCTCTCTGGTGTAAAGTTGGGACTGGATCAGTGTGTGCTGTTCCGTGGTTTGGTTGTTGTAAGCGTGGCCGTGTTTTGTTTATTTCGTTTGGTGCTCTCGTTATAAGAGGTCGTATGGTGGGGTGTTGTTATTGTTGCTTTGCGTGTAGGTTAATTAGGTGTGCAGGTGTTTGGTGTAAATAAAAAAGCTGTGTTTGGTTAAAGAATAGGTTATTTTAGTTTGTAAGAGATCAATTTAAATAATCAAGAAGTGTTTGTTTTGTACCCTTGGAGAAGCTGTGACAATGATTTAAGAAGCAGAGTGCAAGCTCTTGTTGTTGTCACAGTTTTTCCAGAAATTTTTAATAGCAACAATGGGATAACAATTGTTTGCTTCGTTTGTTGTGAAGCGCGTTTTTTTGTGTGTGCGTTGTAATGCAGAGAAGCCCGGGTAAGAACGAATGTTGTGTCGTTATGAAAGACGGTCAGCAAAGTAAAACTAAACATAACAAAAAGCTTTGTTTTGCGGATTTTGTGGCTACCCGTCGCTAAAGGCCCATTGAGGCGTATGGGACCGGCCATAGCGGAAATTTCGGGAAGAATCGTTTGGTTGCGACAAGCGTCTACCCCTCAAAGAATAAGGATCGCTTCGTGAACATCATGTTTCAGAAAGGAATGTCGGCCGCCATCCAAGATAAGAAACTTAGTCAAGATCATCTTGTGACCGGTGAGATTGTTCTTTATTTGCTTTGTCCCCGATGAAGACAGTCTGGTACACAGTTCAAGAAGGTTTGGTGCAGTTTAGCGAGATTCATTTTTAATTGAAACTACCCCGCCACGGCGGAACTTAGAGTTCGTCATAGTGAAGAACCTATGTGTATCACTGCGCCATTACGTGACGCTCATTTCAGTGCTTGTTCTGTTTGGCAAAACGTTTAATGGTTTTGGACTGTAATAGTTAAGAATAAGTCCTAGTAATAGTTGCGCGAGAATTTATCACTCGAGGTTTAAGCGGGTGGTTTTCGCACGCGGAGTTTGGTACATGAGAAAAGAAAGGGAAATGTTTATGCATCTTTTCTTTGGGAGATGATTAAAATATACGTGGCAACAGTGTGTGAAGTTCTTAATAACGATCTTGAGTGAGGGAAAAGCGTTATTGTATTGTTAGTATCTCATGGGGTTACGGCTCCCCTCCCCTCTCTTCTCCCGGATCTTAAGGGCAGGAGTGACTGAAAAGGAGGGCGTGACACGTTCATGTGTTGTTTTCCCTCACCAGGGTTGGTTGATACCGAGCTGGATATCTCATTACTTATAACACTGCGCATGACGGAGTTTTGTTTGATGTTAAAGTTCCCAATCTCGTGTGTTAAGCATTTGTTGAATTTGCAATATGGTTGTTAAATGTTGGTTATTCATTAATTCCATTTTTGTCTTGTTTTAATATGCTTAAAGGGAGAGTTTAGAGTAAATACAGTAGAACCTCATTTTTACGAACTCCCATTTTACGAAATTCCGAATTTTATGAAGTAATTCTGAAATCCTGACCCCCTCCTGTTAATTTCCATATAATAAACTTTAAATTTTACGAAGTGTTTTTACGACGATATTCGGATTTTACGTAGAAGTTGTAATTTTACTAAAAAAAAGTGAAAATTTTTTGCCTGAGCGGCCTGGTTGCATTTTGTTCATTTGGCCTATGTTTATCGCCGCTATGATCGATGATTAACTGTAAACTAGTTTCCGCCGTCGCCAACAGAGGGCGCCATAAGTAACTAGAGAGCCTAGAAAGAAGAAGTGCTTGCTCTTTGCGAAGAAGTGCTCTCTATGCAACGAAAGTGAAACTGAACTTGCAGTCTCACCTGAAAATGATGATAGCGAAATTTGAAGGATCTGAAGAGTGGGAAATCCTGAAAAGTTAAGCTGAATTTTCGTTCTAAATTCTCCGAGTTTGTTAATATTGATGCGGAAGTTTTAACTTCTCAGACGTTAAACGATAACGAAATTTGCGATTTTATCAAAGATGGTGGCGAAGAATACCATGAAGATCACTGGAAAATACGACATTCAAAGCAACACCCTCACAAATTAAAAGCTCCTTAGGGTTGTTTTGTTACGAACTTCGGATTTTACGAATAAATATTATTGGTCCCCTGAAATTCGTAAAAACGAGGTTCTACTGTATTTGCATGTTTTTTTATTTGCTGAAAAAAACTTGATCGGGGCGCCCCTATTTTCTTTTATGAATTTTAACAATTTTATGATTATTAAACATTGCTAACTAGAATGAATGATTTGTTTTCATTACCCACCACACCTACCTTTCAGCTAAGCGTCACCTCCCCTCTGCGAGTCATTTTCTACAACCCGTCCCTATCGTGTGTGGTTAACTTTTACGAGTCGGGGGACTTATTGCCCCCCCACGCGTTCAGTGGCACAAAGTCATGCAGATATTTTCAAATTAACTGCATAAAGAATTAATATTTTTTGGAGAAAAAAACATGTGAGGAATGATCTTCTGAGCAATCCTAATATTTTCAATCTAATCAAAAACCCTCGTTCACAATGAGCAAAACAACATTTACCTGCCGTGGCCATGAATTCCATCTACCAAAGGCTCATTCGGATCTTCCATTTCATTTTTAATTTGGTCTATGCCCTGCAATACACAAGAAAAAAGGCCATTCTATTACAGACGTCTTAAATTTTCATTAACCATATACGAGGCGGTATCCCCCAAAGTTCCCGCACTGGTGTCATTATGTGGGAAATAAGGAAAGTACATGAGCAGCGTTTGCGTGAACTTGGGTAAATCCACCAAGGAAAGTCCGACTGTCGATTCATCCCAGAAGCAACTTCTGCGACTTTGCTTGGTTCCCAGAATGAAAGTTGAAGGTCAAAGGGAGTCACTTTGACACCGTGGACATCATTCAACAACAAGTGCAGAAGGTCCTCAACAGCTTGACGGAAAACAACTTCAAGCAATTGTTCCAAGACCGGCAAGCACACTGGGACAGATGCACTTAGTCCCATGGGGACTATTTTGAAGGACACTAAAGCTAAACCGATGTACGATAACAATAAACCGTTCTGCACACCTAGTCCGGGAACTTTCAGATACCATCTCGTACATATAATAAAAATAATCTTAAAATAAAGATACTTCATTTCATTACACACTGAAGGACGAAATTAATCCCTCGATGAGGGTATAGGAAACATGCAGAAATTTGGCGTTCATTGAACCGCTGAACAATAGGGATTAGAGAATAGCTTTTGTGATGGTACCACCTCCCTGCCAAATAGTCTAACACTATCACCAGTGTTGGGGACGGAGTACGTCGTCAAGGGTTCGAGACCCAAAGGAAGAGAAGACAGACACTAAATGCGTGGGCACTAGCTTGTTTGTTCGTTAAAAACTCAAAGAACACAAAGTTTACACAAGGCACAATCTACAGTGTGGGGCCCCCTTGGTGTCATGAAAAGAAATACACATATATCCTTAGCATGTGTTGAGTGGCGCTCAGGTGTACTAATGAAGGGCGACGCTGCTCAACACCACACCATGGTCTCTTTGTGTATCTGAAACCTCTGAATGAGTATTCCATTTTGATGTGCTTACCAGCACACAGTGTCTTAGTCATATAAGGGGGGGAGGTACAGTAACTCCCTTCGTGGCAGGCTTCAGATAACATAGACGCAACGGCCACTAGAGTATACCTGTATCGCTACAGTGTCTGGCGTGTAGCACTAATGGACCTCAGCAGTTTCGTCATTCACCACATACACCCCTGCTGCGCCTCGGGAAAAGCCATGTCATGCTATATATATCCAGATTAGCCTGCTTAATAACTAAAACTATGTACAACGTCTCTTTAACAGGGGGGTATTCGACCAACAGTCACGACACTCTTCATAGCAATGTACTAAAACATCTGCACAGACAAATCAAAGGAGAAAGATTGTCATGTGAGGTTCCGACGACTGGGGCAGGAGGGACTAGAAAACCTACAAATTTTGAAGAAGGAAAAGTAAGTTTCTTTTCATCAAACTATCTTGCGCAGAGTGTAAATAAAAGACTCACTCACCGTGGCTTCGAAACAACATCACCTAAGTTTCAATGGATCGTCCACTTGATCGTGTCAACATCATGACAAGATGAATCAGTGGTGTGTGAGACGTGCTACAAAAGGTAAATGTTCAAAGTTTACTTCAAATACACCCCATCATGTCACAGGTGTTCAATGTGGCACCTTGGTAACTTGACAACATCAAGCCGATAGTCTATCTCCTGGCAAACCAATCTTGTAACATGGCACGTTCAATATTCAGTAACGGCTGCAGTAAAAACACTGCGTGGAAACTAAACCGTGAAAGTTAACCTTTTAAAGCACATGTCTCACAATACCATATGTTCATTAGATTTCACAGAGTAAGCTTCTGAAATCAGGTCCATCATTTTGACTTGCCCTGTGTTTAGTTATGCTTTGATTGGGTGGGAGTTAGAGGGGACCAACTGCTTTGATTTGGAAACGGAATGACAGTTCTTGCCATGTATTCCTCAACCTCTCTGGCGTTATGCGTTCAAATGCAGCCAAATTTTTACGCTTCAAGATCTGCACATCAGTTGGACATTCCGTGTAAACCATATTCTTAGCAAAACCCCAGATGATAAAGTCAGGAGGGGTTGGATCGGGTGAGTTTGTAGGCCAAGGAATGGGGCCATCACGACCACACCAATTCTCCTTAGTCGCGTATGTGAGGAGGCACGCCATCTTGTTGATAAACGTACTCCGCAATATCATCATCTATCAGTTGAGGAACAACAAAGCACTGCAACACGTCAAGATAATTGTCTGCCTTCAGCAAAAAAGCACGGTCCGTAGAGTCTGTCATGTTTGATACTGCATCTAACGCTGGTGTTCTCACTCACTCTTTTCAACTCATACAAACAATGGGAATTTTCTGAACCCCAAATTCTGCATGTTCACTCGACCACAAACGTGGCCTCATCTGTGAACAACTACCTCTAAAGAGAGCTTTCATCTACATCATTTCGGACTACCATCATGTTGCAAAAGTTGGCTCGCGCCTCATAATCGCGCTCATGCAAAACATGGACACATTGCAAACAACATGGATACAATTTTAGATGCTTCCTAACAATCCAATGGCACGTACTAAGAGGAATTTGAAGCAGCAATGACAGTCTTCACAGAGATTTTTGTGGATTAGCGGCCATAACGGTGGAAACAGTCTCTTCCAGTTCTCGGTTTCGCTTTCGGCCTCCCATGCGTTTCCTGATTGCAGATCCAGTTTCTTCAAACATCTGACACCAACGTTTAATGCTCGATGCCTTCGGAGCTGTCTTCACCTTATAAAAGCGTTTGAATTCATGAAATTGGTAGAGACTTCACAATACAGTAAAGGGAGAACAGAGTTTCAGACTAGTTTCGCCATTTATTCGCGATAAGAAGGAACCTTGCAGGTCGGAATTACTACTAGTCATGAGAGCATGAACGTGTTGGCTCTGCTGGAGTGACAGCTCACAGCACTTAGGCACCCCCATATCAAATATTCCGAACCTATCACGCTAGAAGCGCACGGCACCTCCTTTCCTGGACGTGAAGGGGGGAGGTGCTGGAACCCCTCTTGGGCGGTACTGTGCTTACTATCACACCAGCCAATGGTGAGCCCGAGTTCCAGTCGTAAGCGTGGGCATATTAACTTCGCCTTTTTACTTACGGTCACAGACGCCTCCACAACACGTTCCTCATTATACGAGAATTCCACTTAATTTGCTGCATGGCTTGGCTTACACGGTAGGGTGCTTGTTAGATTAAGATTCTAAACTATTACAGTAATAGGAACCGAGCTGTAATAAAAAAAAAAAGAGTTCGTCGTCGCTAATGCCAAGAGCGGGAGGTCAAATGGCACTATCAGGCTCTATGCGGAGTGTACAGTTCACAGTTCCGTTTACCGCGTTGTGAAAATATTAAAAGTCACTCGCCAAATAGTCGCAATATCTATTTCGGTTACCATCATCCTCTCAGTATTCAATCTTGTGTTCCAAGTCCGGGTTCCCACGTCCCATTGCGACAACGTCTTCCATGGCTGACAACTCACCTACGGCCCCAAGGAATCAGCATCACCCATCATTTGAAATTGTCGTATGGTCCGATTATTTCCATGTCTCCGCTACATCGAATATCCACAGTCGCTCGCCATCGAACCAATTAATATTTAGAAAACAACATTAATTATTACAACGCCAAGCGAACTTTTATTCTTGATCCATGGCCTCATTTCGAACTCCCAAGCATCCAACAACATGTCGGCAAGGCACGTTCGTACCGCTCACGAAATTTTTAACAAAAAAAAAAATAATTTAACAAACATACACAAAGTCACACATCCTCATTTTCTGCAAAAACGATCGCAACAATCCTCTCCCGGAGTCTGGGCAATCCTCTCAGAAAACCTTGCATCAATTGCCTCCCAACAGAGGACTAGCTGCGATCGCTCACGAAACACAACAATTTCACTTTTTAAAACAACGACGAATAAAACGCAAAAAAGACGGAATTAAGAATGGAAAAGTTGTCGAAATCCGTTTGACAGTTAAGGAGGAGGTCGGGAGATGAGTTCTTGGCTTTGAAAATCTCTATGGATTCCAGAGTTGCAGTTTTAAAAGGGTCATCATCACAAAAGTGAAGAATGGACATCACTTCTTCACATTTCCTAGGTGCGTGTCCTGTGATGGCGAGGTGGTTTGCATAATGGGACTTGTCATCTTTCTTCTGGAATAACGTCATATGTTCTTTAAAACGAAGAGCAGAGTTACGGAATGAGAGTCCTATGTAGAAATTCTCATAAATTCCGCAGTCTAGGCAATATACACCGGACTGGGAATAGTTGTATGTATTGGCATGGGTGGCAGGATTCAGGAGGTGGAAGATCGGAAGGGGATGTGGAGACCAAGCGAAGAAAGGAAATTAGTTAGGCGGGAGAAATGGGGGCCAAGGACAGGTATAGAAACCCATTTCTTGAGCGGGGATGGGACTGGAGGCTTATGATTGAGGAGGGAGAAGAAGGGTTGAGGGGTAGTTTAAGAGCACGAGGAATGTAAGTTTATGGGAATAAGGGTGTGATGAAGAATGGTGGATTAGGTTAGAAGATGTGGTAAGTTTGCGGTAAATAGAGAAGGAGAAGTGATCGGTAACAGAGTCATTAGTGATGAGGACATCAAGGAAATGGATAGACTTTGTAACTTCGGTTTTGAATATGAACTGAATATGGGGGGAGAAGGAATTAAAAATAGTAGCGAAAGCAGCAGGGGAGGTAGTGTGGGAATCAAATATTATCAGAAAGAAGGGGGGGGGGTAACAAATGTAAGTTCTATGTTCTGGAGATAGACTTCAGAGAGAAAGCTGCTAAGGGGGAAGCCCATTCCTAGGAAAGAGGGTTGAGAATAAAAGGAATTATTAAAGGTGAAATAGTTTCCACACTAACGAGTTCCACTGCCTCATGTCACTCGACAAAACTAACCTGTACACTAATGTCCCTGACACTTTTTCTATTCTTGAATGCCTTCTTCGTTCATATTCCTTCCCTGTTCCTGACTCCGTTGACCTCCTTGCTCTTCTCTCCGTTATATCTAACCAAAACTATTTCACCATTCCAGAAGAAAGATGACAAGTCCCATTATGCAAACCATACTTGCCATCACAGGACACGCACCTAAAAAAAAATGTGATGTGACGTCCCTTTTAAAACTGCAACTCTGGAATCCATAGAGATTTTCAAAGCCAAGAACTCACCTCCTGACCTCCTTCTTAACTGTCAAAGGGATTTTGACATCTTTTCTATTCTTAATTCCGTCTCAGATTTACTGTAATTTTCTTTTTGTATTTTGTTATCTTATTCGTTTATGGAGGATCAGCCCTTCTTTATTCATTTTTTATTTATTCTATATTGTCTGTTATTTATTATCCAATCGCTATTTTTCTGCTTTAATCCAGTTAGTGTATTTCTATATTTTTTTTTATAATGTACCCAACGTGGCTAGTGACCAGGAAAATCAAGGAATTTTTTGTAACCGAGAAAATTCAGAGAATTTTAGTTTTTTTTCTTTCTTATCCAATCAATGTAGACCTATGCCGTTTATTTTGCTTCTACCTTCATCGTACCCAGATTATATTACTCTTTGCTTTTATTTTGCCATTCGTTGTATCTTATCCAATCATATTACTCCACTGTACCATATTTTCTGTATATAAGGGCAAGAAGCCTTGAGTGTAGTTTATATCCTTGATAAAGCCGGGAATAAATGGCGAAACTAGTCGGAAACTCTGTTCTCCCTTTATTGTACTGGAAAGTCTCTACCAATTTTATTGATAGAAAGAATACTAAGGACACCCATTTTGTTTGAATTCATGTTGAGCATTTGTAATGCTCTCGTACTTAGCATTCCATATAACGCACTTGGCTTTTTGTTCATTACTAGCCGCCATTTTGCAACTGCAGTGCCGCCTGTCAACAAATTACATACACAAAGAAACTCCCATTCTCTTGCTTTATACGAGGGTGGGCTGAAAAGTAATGCCTCCATGGCTGTAACTTTTTTATTTTTTAACCGGTTTTCAAAATTCTTTTTGTATCTGATACTCACATTTCTCCTCTATGTAATGCACTATTCACTTTTCGACATAGTCCCCATCCCTTTCCACGCATTGTAACAACGCGTGACTAGTCGGGTGAACCCATCGGAGGGGAATTTCGGGGTTGTTGTCGACACCAAGACCGAACGGCAGGTTTCACCTCGTCGTCAGAACGCAACTCATGCCTCTTAAGGTGCTCTTTCCTCTTTGGGAAGTGGTGAAAGTTGCAAGGTGCAAAGTCTTTCATTTTTGAACTGCAGTTTTTCATCTTTGAACTGTAGGCGCTGCAATCCCCCTTTGATGTGTAGCGATCGTGTGCAGACTGGCGTTATCGTGCTGCAGAAGAGGATCTAATGCTGCCATTCAATCCTCGTGTCTACAACAACCCCGGAATTCCTCTCCGACAGGTTCACCCGACTAGTCACGCGTCGGTACAATGCGTGGAAAGGGATAGGGACTATGTCGAAAAGTGAATAGTGCATTACATAGAGGAGAAATGGGAGTATCAGATACAAAAAGAATTTTGAAAATCGGTTAAAAAATAAAAAAGTTACAGCCATGGAGGCATTACTTTTCAGCCCACCCTCGTATATTCAACGTTTTCGTGTTGATAACTAACACGGCTAACCAAAATAAGGCCACATACTGTTTGCACCTTTCAAATGGAACACCCTGTACTTTTTGATAAAGAATCCTACTTTCCTATACCTTCCTCAAGAGGCTTAATTTCTATTATAACACGTATTTGACTTAAGACCAGCCATTGAAACTGAGCCTGGTAGTAAGTCAAGAAAATCTGTAAAAAAATCTATTCGATTCATAATAATTGTGCTTATAATGAAGTGAGAAACGACACCTGTAATGATTGAAATTTCACGATACTTACTTTGGTCAAAATTACAGAATACAAAAAGGACAAGACACCGTAAGGCTGCTGCAACATTTCAATCTGACTCTGATATATTAACTCCACTTCTTCCAGAGTTTCAGCTTTTATTAACCTACAAATCAAATGAGCATAATTATGAATCAACACTCATAGACAGATAGTAAACGTTCATACCTGGTTTTGCAAAAGTTATGTTACACCTGCGGATGCGTCAAAGACGTGGGTGATACCATAATGTAAACGTATTTAAGTAGAATGAATGCGAATTGGAAACGAACAGAATCGAGATCTCTGCGCTCCTTCATGCGGGCCACAACAACTTCGGGTGCGCTGTCATCGCCTTCTCAACGACTCGAAGAACCATGGCAATCACATCGTTACATCTTTTCTGATGAAAAAACCTTCATGGTTGGCTCGGTCATCAACAAGCAAATCGACCGCGTGGTCAGTTTCGGCCAGAACATCTCTGAGATCCGCTACATGGCTACAACCAAGCTCCCGGCCTCAGTGATGATGCTCGGCATCATGGCGTCGAATGGCATGAAAATGCCGCCAATCTGGTTCCTGACCGGTTACAGGCTTACTGAGGACATCTTGACCAAGAACGTTCTGCCCTGAGTGAAAAAAGTGACGAGGAATGCGGACTACGTCTTTCAACAGGACAGTGCCAAGACCGTTCAAGAGTAGTTGGGGTCAAACATGAACTTTTGGTCGAAGGACTTTCGGCCTCCTCAATTGCTCGACCTCTTGACCACAGCGAGTGGGCGCATATCGAGAGCAAGGCCTGAAAGCATCGGTGAACCGCGTGTGGCCCGCCATGAAGAAACACTACATCCGTAACGTTTGTCAGGCCTTTAGACTGCACCCACAGCATGTGCAGTTACATCGATTAATATGCATTGTGTACACACCAATATCAATTATGACAATAAAAACCGTGTCTAACTGCACCACAAAAGGTCATCACATGTGTAACAGAACTTTTGCAAAACTCGGTCGGACCCTATTGCAAAGCTTACCTTAATAAGGAATGAAAGTATTCTTCCTCTGCCATCTCCGTATCGTTATTAACAGCCTTTTCAGGTTTTTCTTTAGCCACGTCATTATTTATTTCCTCGTTGTTCCACTTAACTATCAGAATATAATATCCAGTTGTACAGCACTGTTTCAAAATTGCACCCATGGCTTTGATCATAAGCGTATTTCCAATTTCTTCTAAACACAAACAAACATAAAGAGAACTTGTCAATAAAAATTCACTTGATTAAAGCATGTGTGGGTTGTCTGGTTATTGATTCGCATCAAAAAGATCTCATCATATTCGAACACGTCAAAAATAATTCAAAATGGAGGTCACAAGAAGGTTTAGGATGGAAACATCAATATGCAGGATGTTTACTAAACTTACGATAAAAAATCAAGGGGTGATTCTATACGAACGTGGGTGGAACCAAATCCACAAGAAAATACAAATAAGTTTTCATTGAACGTTTGGGTTGGAAGTCTGGCTGATTGGCTAATTGGACCATGTCAGGCTTGACCCAGAATCACAATACACCGGATTCAGCGATGGCAGCGTTGAAGGCAAGGAAACTTTCCGTCATGAAACAGACGTGATCATTCCCACACGCATGGAAAATGAAGTCGCAAAATGAATGCAAAGATCAAAATCGGATATACTCTGTACTTATATTAAAGTTCCCCACTTCTGTGGGGGCAGCAGACCACATTATTGCACAGACAGTGATGAAACTTTGTGTATAGCCTATGCAGTTGCCACCAGGGGAAAAAGTGGCGCTGTTGGAGGGACTGTTCAATATGCACACCCTCTGTGTCGATGAGATGCTGGAAGCTAAGGACAGCGTGCTCAACAGTAGCACAAAGTGGAGCAAGTGACCTGTCGGACCTCCAAAAGGGGATGATCATTGGCTATCGGGCCAAGGGGGGGGCAGCATTTCAGAAACAGCCACCTTTGTGAACTGCTCTAGGGCTGCCGTTGTGAAGGTGTACCGCAACTGGACGAACCAGACAGTTTCGAGTAACCGAAGAGGTAACTGTGGGGCCCCACGGGCCATCGATCCTAGAGGCAAGCCTGGCCAAGACCAATCGGCGTGCCACTATTGAGCAACTGACACAGCAAATGAACAGTGGGGCCACTAGGCGTGTCAGCACAAAGACAGTGCAACGATCCCTCTGGATCAGGCATATGGTAACAGCACCCATGTTGACGCCTGTGCATCGCCATTGGACCTCGGCAGAGTGTCAAAGGGTTGCTTTCTCTAACGAGTCGCGGTTTCTGATGAACAGAGTGAACGGACGATGGAGAATTCGCCGGGAAGCATCTGAGAACAGGCATCCCGACACCATCGTTGGCAGACGACAGGCTGGTGGGTGAGGTGTGACTGTTTGGGGGATGTTTTCGTGGTAAGGTCTGAGTCCACTGATACCGCTGAGTCCACCGAATGCTGTTCGTTACCTGACGATTGTCGCAGACCAGGTACATCCCTTCACGTCAACAGTGTTTCCTCAGGATGATGGCACCTTTCAACAGGACAATGCTTCCTGCCATACTGCCAAAATTATCCACAACTGGTTCGAGGAACATGAGGATGAATTCAAGCCACTCCCATGGCCACCAAACTCCCCGGACCTCTACCCCACTGAACATTTGTGGGACCATCTCGATTGCCATGTCTGCAAGCTGGACCCTCCACCACGCACGGTGATGGAATTACGGGATGCACTGATCGCCGAATCTGCCAGGTCGACTAGCTGCTGTGCTTGCTGCCAAAGTTGGATATTCCTGATACTAACAGGTAGTCATAGGAAAGGTGGAAAGGTTTCTTTTCGCAAAAGGTCAGAAACCCAGTAAAATTCATGGGGAAATAATGAAAGTTTACAGTGCCGACAGTCTGGACTAATCCAACGTGTACAATGGTGTCAAGTGTTTCGGGAAGGAAGAGTTAGCCTTGCCGATAAATGGGATTCTGGGTAGCCTGCATCAGCAGCAACACCAGCCATAATTGAGAACATTAACTACACAACAGAGAAAACCATCACATTTCCTTGAAAGAAATGACTGAAACGTTTCACATATCCTATGGATCTTTGTTTATATGAAAGAAGAACTAGTGATGTCCGTTGGATCTGGATCTCTGATTCGAATCTGATAATATCCGGATTCGGATCTAGAAATATCCGGATCCGGGTCTGTATCCGGATTTCGGATCTCTGATATCGGATCCAGATTTCGGATATCGGATATCAGATCCGGATATCGGATATCAGATCCGGATTTCGGATCTCGGATAGCGGATCCAGATCCTTTCGTTGGATGCGTATTAAGACTAATTAGGACTTTAAGAGGACTAGGCTATCACAAAACTGCTTTAAGAGGACTAGGCTTTTATAAACTGCTTTCAGAAAAAGTTTGCATGTACACAATTTCTTGTCTAGGCTCCCATTTTTGGATCTCGGATCCAAGATCCGGATCAGAGATCTTGGATCCAAGTTCCGGATCTCGGATTTCTGACCAACATCTGGTTCTCGGATCTTGGACCTAGGTCCGAAAAAAGATCCGGATATCCGGATCTTGACATCACTAAGAAGAACATCTTATAGTCACTATTATAGATGCCCAGTCCTAAAGAAAATCTCCACCTGCCACAATACGGGAATCCCACTGGGGCATCAATCGGCTAATATAGTCCGCAACAAAGTCCGTTTTCTGCTGCTTTCTGAACCATGCCCGAACGGCGTCCTTAACCTCATCACCATTAGCGAATCATCGACCTTTCAGTGTCTTCTTTAAAGGACCAAACACATGAAAATCACATGGTAAGAGGCCCGGGCTATAAGGACGGTGTGGCAAAACTTGCCACCGCATTTCGGTTATTTCTTCCTGCACCAGTCTCGCAACACGTGGCCTAGCATTGTCCTGGAGGAGGATTACCCCATCACTGAGCTTACCATGACGCTCGTTTTTCACAGCTTGATGCAATTACTGCTGTGTTTTGATGCAAGGGGGACTACATTGAAAAATAGTGTACTTGTTCGAACTCTGTCTGTAATAAAGGAGCAGTAAAAAAATGTTTCCAGTTTTCATTTGACTGACCCTTGTATAAAGGAAATGAGACACGCTTTCACTTTTGGTTCATTCTATATTATAAATAAGTATAGGGCAGTGCAATTATTTCTTCATTAATAACTCAGTTTGGGGGGGGGGGGGGGTCTGAATGCATCAGTTATTAAAATGGGAGGTATGGGGTCTGAATGAAACAGTTTTTAAGAAATAATTTCACTTCCGTTTGCAGTTTCTTAACACACATAATGATCGCCTAGGCTCTCCTGTATTTCCGGTGTGGGGTCTCTCGGCGCTCTTTACCCTCGCATTCATCACCTCCCCCCCCCCTCCTCCTCCCGCTCGGTACTGACCTGACTGATCATCAGGGTTCCTTATTTACCTTTTTTCACCAATTTGAATGTGTTTTTGTTTAAATCTACTTACTAGGGACATTTCTCCAGTGTCCTTCATGTTTGAATATCGCATGCATTAGAATGAATGCTTGAACGGGCGCTATGACAGCACAGGGCCCACCTTCAAACTGTTGGAGAGCCGTCGGCTCATCTTCACTGAACACGAAACCTTTAAAAGAAATAAGATCGATCAAGCATTATTAAGCAGGCATTATTATCTACATCTTATTCAATGAGGATAGACAAAGCATCTAATTAATTAAGAGCCAGGGTTACGCCTGAATGCAAATTGCGAATTTCTAATTTCTCCCTACTATTACTCCTCATCTATTACCTTGTGACCATCTCTGAAAGACTTCTTCTTTCAAATTCGAACCCCAAATGAGTTTGCTCAATTCGAGTAAATTGTGCTTGGATAACTTGCTCTTGCCTTCTTCCGAGTTCCCTGCCATTTTAAAGGAAGGGCTCACGTAATAAAACGCGTATTCTGACACGCCGGACACATCAGGAGATCTTGAGTTTTAATCGGCGATTCTTAACAGTCATGCTGGGTACTAGATCAAATTGAAATCACATCATCGCAGCGGCGAAGCAAAGCGGTGCTCGTCTCGGATCTTAGTCTAATACAATTGTCGTCTAGGATATATATGTTAGTCGTGTTTTTTACTAAATAAAAAATTAAATTATTTAGCAATTAAAAATAAAAAAGTAAGCTAATTGTTTCGAAAAAAAATCCAAAAGTAAATATTGAATACAGATTTCGAAGTCTTTGCTTTAACAAAAGTGAAGACCATTTGTAAGCAAGACAATAGTCTTTCTATCTGAAGGGAATCTGAAAGTAAAAAAAATCTGTTTTAGTTCATGTAAATGTTCGCTTGGTGGCGCCACCAGTTCAAAAGTGTTCAAAGCCTGTGTATATGCTTGTTTTTGTACAGAATTAAAAAAAAAAATTGAAAACGATTGGAAAGAACAATTTTAATAAGTAAGATGCATATTTTATTAACTAAAACTGAAAAAAAAGGAGTTAGTGCAAACATTTAAAATAAATATAATAGTCCTGCAAGTTATATTTTCATATTTTTTTTCATTAAAAACGGCAATCCTTAGATTTTCATTGATTGTGAAATAGCACGATAAAAGAAATAATATTTGCTTATAACTAAATAAACCATTAAAGAATGACATAACCAAGTGCCGAAAGGCTAAACTAATCGCCGTCACAAAATATTTGAAACATTTCCAAAATTTTTGAATTGCTTTTAAAAACATAAAAGCAGGTTCCAGTAATTCGAATTCGGTATTCTTCGAATTTTATAATTATTCTTATATAATCATTCATGACTCGTCGTTACTTGTTGTTTGATATGTTTCATGCCCTATCATAGCATTGAAAATTTCTAATAGTACCAGTGTTGCCAGATTTCGATGCTGGCAGACCACTAAAGCCATCTGGCAAAACCACTAAAAACCACTAAAAAATTATTTATACCATTAAAAATTCCACTGTGTTTTTTAACCAGTGCCACCTAAGAAATAAGGGAAAACAAGGCCTTTACCAACACATCCTAGAAAGAAAGCCTCACAACTGAAAAGTCATACATTGTTACATCATCATAAGTCGACCAAATTTAAAGCTCATCAATGGTAGAAATGCGCTTAACAATGGTCGAAATATGATGATGTAAAACGTGGTTCCCACATGCGTAAAACCAACGGCAGAAACCACAAAGCAGAAAAATTTTATAACGTCAGTTCCTGGTTTCGTCTCTTCTGGCCGACTGAAAATTTCTGCTTTTTGGAGTTGGGTTGAGTTCAACTTTTGTGGCAGAAGCAGGGCCGAAACTGTTGCTCAGCCAATAGAAAACGGCCTCTGCAATGACGTCAGAGTTACGTCCTCTCTCTCTCTCACAAAATAAAAATGTCGGACACTCAGCTCACAAAAGTGAAGAGCCCGAGAAAGAAAATTGATGTAGAAGCGCTAAAGCGTGGTTCCCACTGGCAGAAAACAAGAGAGCAGAAACCAGGGCGTATTTTTTTCTGCCTTTTTACTTTCTGCTCCTGCAGGTGTCCCACATGGAGGAAACTCAAAAGGATAAGATAGCAGAAGTTTTGCCCAACACAAATACACTGCACCGAAGCCGTCGATCGATCTAAACGGTCGGCTTCGAATGCACACAGTACGTATACAGTTTGTTCAATCCTCATCAATCATCACATCGATATTTGCATTCAATTGTTGTTTATTCAATTTAATTTGATTAATTAATTAATAAATAAATATTTCGCACCTCTTCTATTAGCGCTTCTACATGAATTTTCTTTCTTGGCCTCTTCACCTTTGTCAGCTGAGTGTCCGACATTTTTATTTTGTGAGAAAGAGAGAGAGGACGTCACTGTGATGTCACTGCAGAGATCGTTTTCTATTGGCTGAGCAATCGTTTCTGCCCTGCTTGTGCCACAAAAGTTGAACTCAACCCAACTCTAAAAAGCAGAAATTTTCAGTCGGGCAGAAGAGACGAAAACGGGAAGTGACATCATAAAATTTTTCTGCTTTGTGGTTTCTGCCGTTGTTTTTACGCATGTGGGAACCACGCTTAATAGAAGAGGTGCGAAATATATATTTATTAATTAATTAATCAAATTAAATTGAATAAACAACATTTGAATGCAAAAATTCGATGTTATGATTGATGAAGATTGAACGAACTGTGTACGTACTGTGTGCAGTCGAAGCCGACCGTTTAGACCGATCGACGGCTTCAGTGCAGTGCATTTGTGTTGGGTAAAACTTCTGCTATCTTATCCTTTTGAGTTTCTGCCATGTGGGACCCTGCAGGAGCAGAAAGTAAAAAGGCAGAAAAAAATACGCCCTGGTTTCTGCTCTCTTGTTTTCTGCCAGTGGGAACCAAGCTTTACAACGTATGACGTTTCAGTTGTTTGGGTTTCTTTCTAGGAGGTGTTGCCTTTACCCTGGACGGGGCCAACGATATAACGGGCCCCAGCCAACGCCTCCTAAAGATAAGGCCTGAGCACGAAAATGTCATACATTGTTACATCATCATCAAACGGCCAAATTTAGGGCTTATTATTGGTAGAAATACAATTAACAATAGCCGCTTTTGTGTGATGTAACAATCAGAAGATCATGTTGACCATTTCCGGAACAGTGTAGCTTGCCATCCTGGAATTGTTCTGTCTTCTGTGTGCTGAAACATGCCTTTTATTTGCTTTTCCGCATGAAAGTGAATGTGAGTATGGTAATTTATGTTAATTTTTTGATTTGCATGCTTTACACGGTGGAAATATCAACATTCAGTTTTCCTTGTGCAGTTCACCATGTGATTGTGGGTGATTGGTTGGTCCGATTTGGATGATTTTTTTTGTTTGTTTTTTTATGCTGAACAAGTGTGCAATTGGGTTTTTTTCTCTATCCCTTACGGTTTTTGAGATAATTTTTGAATGTGTCCTAATTTGCATATTTGGGATTATGAAAAGTGCACCATGGGATAGGCCAGCCACAACTTCCTATTCATTGGATTCATCAAAATTGACATATCTGCTTCGGTTCAAAAAATAAAAGGGTTCAGACTTTTGTATTCACCCTGTATAGGCCTCTCAATACCTGTCAATTTTCGGTTAGCTCGCTGTTCGAATACTAACTATTTTAATACCAGCCCTAATCCAGGTGAAATGAACGCGGGCGCCACATTTAAATAAGGTAACTGTTACCATAGATCCCTACCTCTTATGGAAGCTCCCAAAATTTCAGGGCCCTGTTTAACTTTTGGAATGAAATTCTGGAAGATAAAGTTTTCCAGTTTTCAGTTTCAAAAGCATAGGACTTGGAGATGGTCGGGTATAGATCATTAGGCCATTTGACATGAAATGACCCAGCAAGGACCCCGATAACATCACATGATGGAGGAAGAGGTACCAACCATCAAGTTAACACTTGGCTCAAGAACTAGACGTTAGTTCAGCCGGAAAGATCTTGACAGCTTCCCTTACCAACTCTAGTTAGGAGAACCTCTCGGACCGGATACAGTTGACAAAAGACTGAGTTCGTCGCCAACATCAACCTTGGTGACATCGTTTTTTCTGAAGAGGCACTCTTCTGGTTGGGTGGCTATGTTAATTGCCAAAGTTCCTCATGCCTAATGTGAACACTGGATCCAAGACGGTTTCAGCAAGAAGAAGCACCTCCACATTCAATAGGACCTGCTCAAGTTGCTTGGCCTCCTCTACAGCTCTGACTTGCACTTTCTTCTTATGGGGGGGCTATGTTAAAGATAAGATAAAATCTACAGAGATCGACCAAAAACCATAGCTGAAAACAGTGATAAAAAATGCGATAAGGTCGGTATTAATCGTCCTAAGTTTCAATAGACCAACGGCGGGCTATGGAGAGCTTGGAGCTGAGACTTCGTTTTGCAATCTCTACAAATGAGAAACTTGTGTTTTCATTTCTTTTATTCTCATGTGTAATTTCCTGAAAATTTTGACTATAATAATCATATTACGTAACAGTAGTGTCAGTTGAGACCACGTGCTTGCACGCCGCTATTGTCAGGTGAATATTGCAAAAATTAACTACACAATGAAGAAAAACGTCACAAACTGTTGTTCCTCCTTTGGGCTGAGTTGTAATCAATTGAGATATCTTTCAGGAGCCCAATTGATCAGGTTTCAATGAAACTTGGAAATAAGCCGTAATATTAGATAGGCTTAGAGATATCTAGTATCCTAATATAGCAATGGTACACAACCTCTTGTCTTCTTGGATGTTGCTTGTTCCACATTTTCTGAACGAATCAATAAGCCTCATCCATCATTCACGAAACAATCCAATTGCACTGAAGAATGTCCATTGTTTTGTAACAATCGTTCAACTTGGAGCTATAGCAACGGAATTTCATGTTCTTTCACCAAAGAAAGGGAGAAGGATGACAGCAAATAAATCTTCTCTGTAATATCATTGCAGATTATTTATATAAATTAGGTAAGTTTTGAAAAGCCATTCAACATGAATGGTTCGTTCGATGAACTGGTTAGCTCTAGAATTTATTTCTAATTATTAATGAAATTGTTTTTATAGAAATTTTCACGGCATTTTCATGCTGTCATCCAAGCAGGGACTCTTTGCCTAATATCAAGAGTCTTGCCAATGAATTTCATACTGGTAGATTAAATTCCAAGCAACTTTATTCTCACAAATGCATTATGAAGGTCAATGGACCACAATAAAATTGGAAATAGTAATCGAAATCTGTAAGTGCTTTTATTATTGTAATCTAATAACATTAAGACATAGAAAGAGTAGCTTTCTCAACTTTAACAATAATAAACTGACAATCAAAGTTTTCTAATCTCAATGGTATGACAATTTTTTGAGAGGACTGCACAATCGCCACAAGCTTAGGAATGATCTTGGGGCCATATAAGATGCCAGAAGTTCACCCAATTCTGGCTTTGTGACAAGGAGCATTGTCCTGCTGGAAGACTACATTTCCAGTGATGAAAACAGAAGCATTACTAATCATGAAGATTGTTCACATAGTCCTTAGCTTTCCTGGTGTGTTCTACAACGACCACCAGAGACACTCATGAGAATGTTCACCAAAGCGCATACAAGTAGCTGTTAAATAACAACACTGGCCTGTTTATGTCCCATGGAGCAAAGTCCAAACTCTCGAATGACGTAAATGGTACATGACATGGTGTGAATGGTATTTAACGGTTGCTGGGGATGATTAGGCATCATTTTGTCGACTAGGTGTCTGTAATGGGGAAAATTGCTGACTTTGATATTGCTGTCTCAGAGAAATCGATATTGGACGTCTGAGAATGTCCTGCTTGGTGATGCAAATAGGAGAGTGTCGGTAACTCAACTGATAAGATTGGGTAACTGGAGCCTAGTCCAGGGAACAGCTCAACTGACAGTCAAATACAACAGCCTAGTTGATGAATCATGATTTGAGGATAGCTTGAGAGCGCGGTCTATGAGAAAGTGGAGGGAAGCAACTTTAAAGGAAGAAGGGTGTGACGAAGAAGTTTTTTTTCATTCTATATTAGTCTTTTATTTGTATCACGTCAATGGCCTTGTCATCATCCTGGTGCATAGTTGATCGACACATGTATAGCGTGGGACATAAACAGGCCAGTGTTGGTATTTAACAGCTACTGATATGCGCCTTGGTCCTTTTCATGGCTTCTGTTTTCATCACTGAATTATGACCATTCGCTTAGTACTTGAGTGGTCATAACTGTAACTGCTGCTAGGCACCATGGTATGTGTCCGATGGTATGGCAGTTGCTTCCGCTTGAAGTGCTGTCCACAGACCTTCGAGATCATAGGTGGAGGGTCCAGCTGCCGTACATGGCGATCAAGGTGCTCCCACAGATATTCGATTGGATTGATGTCCGGCGAATTAGCGGGCCAAGGGAGTACTCGAAAGTCAGTAGAGTGTTCTTCGAACCAATCCAGAAGGAGACGTGCCTTGTGGCAGGATGCATTGTCCTGCTGGAACACACCATCACATTGGGGGAACAACGCGAGCATGTATGAGTACACCTGGTCGGCTACGAATTGCCCTCTAGACGAATCAGTGGACCTAACTGCTCTCAACAGAAGATCCCCCACATATGCACACTACACCCACCAGCCTGGTTCCAGCCCACAACAGCCTCCTGCACTCTCTTTCCATGGCGTTCACGACGCACTCGCCATCGCCCGTCAATCTTATGGAGCAAAAACCTTGACTCGTCGGTGAAGGCGACCATAGCCCACTCGTCTGTGGTCCAATGGCGGTGCTGACGTGCAAAGTCTAGGCGTCGTTGACGATGACCCCTGGTCAAGATAGGTGCAGCAACCATGCGTCGACTGTTCAGGCACATCCGTAGCAGGGTGCGTTCGACGGTAATGTCGGATACACATCTGTTGGCACCATTATTGATTCTGGTGGTCAGTTGATGGACTGTGGCTCTTCTGTCACCTTTTACAAGTCGTCGTAGGCGCCGCTCACTCCGTCGGTCGATGGCTCGTGACCCTTTACAGTGATGGCGTTGGGACGCGATTTCTGTCACATTCACTACAACGGACCGTGAACAGTTCACAAATCGCGCCACCCTTGCTGCGATAGCCTATTATCATCCCTTTTTGGATGTCCGTTAAATCCGGACGTTTACCTATCTTGAGGCTCGTGCACCTGCCGTTTGATGCACCAGCTTTAAAACTTTCTCAGCCTGTTAAGCAAATTTTGCAATGTGTAATCGTTGTTGGGGCGAACCATGCGTGTGCCTTGAAGGGGTGTCGGTCATAATTCATTGATATGACAGTGTAATCTTCCTGCAGAACAATGCTCCTTGTCATAAGGCCAGAATTGTCCTAGAGTGGTTTGAGGAAGATGAATTCCAGTGGATGTCCTGGATTCATAATTTCGTCAGATATTAATCCTATGGAACACTAGCTCAGAGCTCGCCAAATCATCTCCTCATAATGTACGGGAATTGGGTGAACTTCTGCTTGCAAATCTTGCACAATGTTCCTCTGCAACAATAATGGGGTGGAACTGTTCTGCGTGCCAAAGGTAGAGGACATGATGGAAGTAATTATGCTTTGAGTAGAACAAACTGTTGAATGGACTATGGGGTTTGGATGCCACTTTAGTAAGTGCAGCTTGTTTCCTGTTATTGGGATCTTATATGGCCCTAGGACCATTCCTAGGCTTGTAGTGATTGTGCAGTCCTTCCCTCCCTCTTTTCTGGTAGAGCTGATGTTTGGGTCCATATTTTCGTCCTCTGAATATTTAATTAAGCCTCTTTTCTTGTTTAGGGCTTGGCTATTCAGCGGGAGACTTTTGACCCTTTGTCGGGGGTGGTTCTTCCTTTTGCCGAATAGCCTTTTGTTGCCGTGTATGGGGTTTTATGATCCTTTTCTGCTCTTGGACAGAAGAGTCGGCTTAATTAGCGCCCTTTTCTTAGTTTTCGTCTTTTGTGAGAAAGTGACTCTTTTTTGGGATCGGATGACTCGGGATTTGATGGGTTTGGCTGCCAATTGATTGGTTGATTGACTTGTGTTGGCTTCTTTATGAATTTCTCTCCGAGTTTCAGAGGCAGATTGTGACTGACTGGGCATGGGAGTAGGTCAGAGAGATTGTCACCGGTGGACCTGGAGTGCACTTCGTGAGGTCAGCGGTCTGCCGATTGCTGATGGCTCTATGGCTCAATGGCTCAGTCTTGTTTTGGGGTGGCTTTGCTTGCCGTCTCTCTTCCTCATGCCGGGTCCTAGCTCCGCCGGTAATCTGAGATTATCGTAGGCAAGTACGCACCGATGTGTGTTTTACAGTCGCCTTCGCCGTTTTTAATCCCTGAACCACCTTCCTGTCTTCTTCGTTTCCTACCTTACATCCAGTTACCCCATCCAACTTTAACTCTGTTTAATAAAGGTGTCATCTATGGCCCAGACAGTTTTCACTTTCTCTGCTAATGATAGCCCCCCAGCCAGCAGTATTTTGAGGATGATCGTCGCCCTGTGTTAGGTAGTACTGTTACTTTGTTGCTTCTTATGATTGACTGCTCTCCCGTTGATTGTTTACTTTTGTTATTCTGTTTTGTTCATTAAACTGTCTTTAAGCCTCGTTATTTAAGTTTTATTTTTTGCACTTTCTTGCTCTTCATTGCGAGCTTGGTCGTGGTTCAACCTCCTGAATTCCATCTTTAACACAACGCAAATTCAGGGCAGTGGTTCCCATGCATTCCAACTGACGCCGTGAAATAAGGATCGGGTCCTGCAAATAAATACAGGTAGCCTATCTGCTCTTACATTGTTGCATCATCATATTTCGACCACTTTTAATGTATGAGCAGACAGGCTACCCTGCAGTACTGCCCTGTGTTTGTTTGCAGCACTCTGTATATACTGAATAATATTCTTTTTAGTCGAATAGCTATTAAAATATGTATTCCTCTTTTGTAACAGAGTTAAATTGCACAGCAATGTTGGATCGGATGATGTTCTTGAGGATTTTGCTAAACGTCAGCTCGAATGGCAATCTTTTTACAGGAGCCATGAAACATTCATGAACACCCTAAGATGGATTCATACACGTGTAAGGACACCCATCATTGAAGAGACAGAATCAGAAATCAGAGGGTTTATGTCCACACCACTTTGCTTTGACTCAACAGTAAAGAAAAGCCACTCTTTCTCCTCGCCCAGGGTTGTTAAGCCAGTGGCCATCCATCAGGCAGGGTCTGCTGATAACCCACTTCGTAAAACTAAGAAAAGCAAACGGCGTCATAAATCGGCGAATGCTGTCAAGGTTGAATTGGAACCACTGTTTTCCAATCATGCTGCAGAAGGAAAGGTATTTTATCACTTTATTAGATACGAATGCTGTTATGTGAAAGTGGAGTATGCTTTCCTCATCTACAGTACACTCATATCCAAAAGTTAAGCATAATCAATTTCAGTGTACTTATTTCATAAAGCAACTTCCGAAGCGTTTCATGCTTTCTATGAGGCTATTCAAGAGCTCGGTAGGCAATAAGTCCCAATCCTGGCGAAGAGCAGGTTTGAGCTCTGGGATGGTCATTGGTGGAGGCCGACGGGATGCCTAGTGCATCCCACGCATACTCAATCTACTTTATATTAGATCTTGCTAGCCACTCTATGCATTGGATAGCCTCACTTTGCAGAGAGTCTTGACCCCAAATCGCCTCCCATGAAGTGGCTTATTCGACTTCCTAAATAAGCCCAGGCAGGGAATCGAATAAGCCACTTCATAGGAGGCGACTTAACAGCGATGATGGGGTCATTTCTGGTTTAAGGAATGGTTTACCGAGCAGACGATGGAAGTCCCTCACAGCGCGATGTATGCGCCGGAGCATTGTCGTAATGGAGCAGCCAGTCTTTCTTCTTCCACATCTCTGGCCTTTTGCACCTCAAGCTTTCCCTCAATCGTCTCAAAACGTCCTGTAGGACAGTCCAAGGCGATCACAAACCTCGGATCACGTCACGCACTTTCGTGATCAATTCCAGAGTTGTACTTGTTGACGGTCGACCAGCCTCCTTGTCGTGTCCCACAGACTCCCGGCAATCTTTGAAACGCTTAAACCACTGATGACGGTTACTAAGAGAAACTGTCTTTTCTATGAATTTTTTCCTTGCAATTAGGTCAATAGAGAATAGCAACTGCCTTCCGCGGGCGTAAAATCTTGCGATTAGCGAAATTACGATGGATGGAGCAAAATGTGCTCTCCAAACGTATAGGCCCTTTTCGCACTGGGGTTAATAAACACGTCACTAGGTGGTGTTTCGCAGTATTCGGATGAATTGCCGCCATTAAGACGTCCCAGTTTAATCGAACATTGCTGCAGCTGAATCTTTTCAGTGGATAAAACCGCAAGACGAAACCGAACATGGGCTCGGTGAGGGTGGCGCCCATTGAATGCTCCGCAAAAGGGTCAATATAAGAGCTTTGGTTTCATCGATAGACCACTCGCTGCTGCGCTTTAGTTTGACCACCATGTTTTATACTCCTGTTTGATGGTGCTAACCGGGATATGACGTCACTAACCGAGCTGTAGACGCGGTTAGGTTATCGAAGCAGGCCGCACAATTCTGTTTGATCGTGATCAAGAGTTAACCTTGGTTACTTAATCGTGTTCAAGGCGTAGTGCGAACATAGCAGGTAAGGTCCTCTGACGTCTTGCAGGTAATTGCAAATACTAACCCTCCTGAGGGGTTGTAATTCTAGGGCGACCTTGCAGTGGTCGACTTGTAACATTATTTTTTGCCTTGGAACTATCTAGAAAGTCTGGAAATGACACATTCAATTTTTTAGCTTGAGGACCCTTTGGTCTCTTGCTAAATAGCAATTGCCTAGGAAAACCAGTTTCCGGCATACGTATGTCGTGGGTATGTTAATGCAACTAACAAGGGGAGGGAGGACCAGGTCTGTTAAGCTTGAATTTAATTGAAATTTAAATATGTTGTTACGCACCCATCCCACTATGGGCATATGGCATAGTAACTCATGCTAATGGGCATTAGTTTACGAGATATAATCATTTAAAGTTTATATTTTTATTTCTTCTTTATTAAACGGTGTATTCCCTTCTATTTTAAAACAAGCAAAGATTACCGCGCTTTTTAAGAAGGGAGATACGAACAAATACGAAAATTATAGGCCTATCTCTTCTCTCTCATTTTTTTCTAAGGTCTTTGAGAAACTTTATGTGCGTCTATCGCAATACATTTATGAAAATAGATTTATCTGTTCCTGCCAACATGGATTTGTTCCCCGGAAAAATACAGACACGGCATGTTATGAGTTGATCGAATTTATCACTAAAGAGATGATGAATAACAATTTGGTAGCCGGTTTATTTGTACATTTTGCAAAGGCATTTGATTCAGTGTCAACTCAATTATTACTATCTAAGATACAACATCAATACCGTATTTATGGGCCGCCTTTAAAGTGGATTTCTAGTTTTCTCAACAACAGGAGATATTATATGACTTACTGTGGAGTTAATTCAACTACAATTCTAAGAAACTAGGGAGTACCACAGGGTTCAATTCTATCCCCACTGCTATTTGCATTATTTATTAATGATTTGCCTGTCAAATTATATTATCAGGTTAAAGTGATTATGTATGCGGATGATGTGTTGTTGTTGGCAGCAAATAAAGATTCTGAAGAGCTTATGACTACCTTAAACATGGCATCCTCTGAATTAGCTGGATGGTCCGCCCAAAATAAAATAAAAGTTAATGTCACAAAAACGAAACTTATGCTGTTTTATCAGCGTCCCAAGAGAATTGGTAGGTCTGGTGGATTCCTTTCGATACCGTGGTTTGGAGCTTTTATATGATTTGTCCTGGGACAGACATATAGATATATTAATGTCTAAATTAAACCGGCAAATGGGGATGATATCTAGGTTGTATTATTTGCCTAGAAATATACTTTTATTACTGTACCATGCTTGGATCCAGTCTAATCTGTTTTGGGGAACTACTTCAATGGTCAATCTTTCTCGAATTCTAAAGTTTTGACGTGTTTTATTAAGGGTCTCTTCAGTTACGTCTGTTTCCCAATATTTTAAACATTTTTCAATTAATCAAGTTACAGATTTGTTCATTTGTATACAAAATATTAAATTCAATCCTAGTTGTATCATCCCCTATTCCCTTAACTATGGTGGCTGATAGGCACAATTATATAACTCGCCAATCCATATATATATCCCAAAACTATTAGGAATTACCGGAACAACAGTTTAGCCTACCTCGGTATTGCTATTTGGGCCTCTCTACCATTAGAACTACGTGAGGTGGCGCTGTTTTCGAAATTTCGAAGAAATCTTAAGCAATTTATATTAAATAATCCACAACCAGCAACCACTGGGTGTTTGTAGTTAAATTATCATTATTATTAATTTTATTTTTTATTTTTTATATTATATTATTACAACTTATTTATTAATTCAATCTAAGTTATTGTTTAATTTATTATATTTGTAATGTATTAATAGTTTGCTTTTTTTTTGTACCTAATTAGTTAACTTCGTTGTCACCAGGGACCTTTACTTGTCGGTCTTTGACCATACTAGGCCCTTGGTGGCATTGTAACTTTATTTAATAATAATAAATAAATAAATAAATAAATAAATAAATAAATAAATAACAAAAAAACAAAAGTTATTTATGTAGGTTATTGATGTATATTTACAAATTCAGAGAGCATGACATCCCAAGGTAATCTAGAATAACAGGTAGGTCCAGTTTGTCAGAAGTGCTTAACGCGCATGCGTATTGTGACGTCACTAGAATACTTATGGCTTTACTTCCGGCGTGTGCGGTAGCCATTATTCTGGTCACAAAAGAAAACGTTTTCACGTAAAAAAACAAAACTCTTACGTTGATTTCTGAAGAAACGTTTATTTGTAAACTTACTATTTTATAAATTAAAATTTCCTAATGCCTGCATAAATAAAGTTATTAAGAAATAATATCGAAATTATCATCTGTCTCTTAACTGCCAACGGTTCCGACGAATCAATTTCGAATGATAACTAGGCCTAATGATAATGAGAAATACGTTATCGTCCTTGTCTCTGTGTTCGCATTGCGCGATGAGTGAACATGAGACCAAGGTAAATGATTTTACATTTTAAAGACACCCACTCCCCTTCTAACGAACTGATATATAACCCTTTTTCTATTTAGTCTCAGTAAATTTCACTTACCTTGGTCGCATGATCAGTTATCGCGCGATGTGCTGATAGTTAACATCAACCCTGTATTCACATTAAAAAGATAATACGTAAGTACATTTTACAATAATTATAAATTACGTAAGTCCCTTCATATAATGGCATTATTATTTAATTAAAATATATAGTAGAAAGAATGAGAATTGTGAAGGAAATGAACGAGTCGTCAAGTGTGGCTATCGCACGACTGCTTTCATTGCCGCCATGTTTTAGTTTCTGTTGACGTTTCGATGTATTCCAGTGACGTCAAAATACGCTTGCGCAGTAAGGCAATTTTTACTACTTCCGGCAAACTGACCCCCACCTTGTTCTAGATCACCTTGATGACATCCAAGTAGTCTACGTGGTCATGTGAGCAAGTCGATAGATTCCAATGCTAAAGGTCCTGGCTTCGAATCCTGCTCCTTTCTCTATTTCAGTTAATTTGACTTTTTAATCATGTTTTTTAACAAATTTTACATAAAACTAAATTTTTTAAAATTTTTGCATATTTTATTTCATTTGAGGAAGGCAACAAATTATTTATTTTTAATAAATTATTATTATATTATTATACAGGGTGGATGCAGAAATGAACCCTCCCCCAATTTATTGTCGTAACCGAAGCAGATATGCCAATTTTGATGATTCCAATGATTTCAGGAACAGTGTAGCTTGCATCCTGGAGTTACTCTGTCTTGTGTATGCTGACACATGCTTTTTATTTGTTTTTCATCATGAAAGTGAATGTTATTTTGGTAATTTTTGGAAATTTCTTAATTTGCATGTTGAACATTCAAATGCCTTTGTGAAGTACACAGGGAGGTAACTAATAAATTCAACATGTGATTGTTGGTGATCCGTTGATCGGATTTTGGAATTTTTTTTTTGTTTTGTTTGGAATTCCATGCTGAACAAGTGTTCAATTGGAATTTTTTTGTTTATCTGTTACGGTTTTTAAGATAAGATTCGAATGTGTCCTAATTTTCACATTTAGGATGATGAAAAGTGCACCATGGGATAGGTCACCCACAACTTCCTATTCATTGGATTCATCAAAATTGACATATCTGCTTCGGTTACGAAAATAAAAGGGGGGGGGGGGTAGTTTCATAGATAATTTGTTCAAAAGATTAAATTAAATTAAATTGAAGTGAGAGAGGAGCGGATTTGAAACCACGATCTTTAGCATGGGAATCTATCACCTTACCCACATGACCACGTTGACTACTTCGAAGTCACGCTCTCTGAGTTTGAGGATATATATCAATAACCTACATAAGTAACTTTAAATGATTATATCTCGTAAACTAATGCCCATAGTGGTGGGTGTGCGTAACAACATATTTAAATTTTAGTTAAATCCAAGCTTAACAGACCTGGTCCTCCCCTTGTAAGACCT
This sequence comes from Rhysida immarginata, assembly GCA_023313115.1. Lineage (NCBI taxonomy): Eukaryota > Metazoa > Arthropoda > Chilopoda > Scolopendromorpha > Scolopendridae > Rhysida > Rhysida immarginata. Next base: position 173,622 of record JAHWFO010001731.1, on the reverse strand, counting down.
CTCAATGCAGAGAAGTGCCTATTGTGCTGCTGTGCACTCATCTAATAGGGAAACACCTACCACTCGCAGTTGCACTCTTTGGTCATTACCCAAGGTTAGAATGAGGACAACTGTTTCTTGCATGTTTCATGAAATAAGAAAATCCAGGTCAAATTTGAACGTGACTCGTGAGAATTTTTAAGATGTAAGTTGCTAATTTTTTTCTTTTATTATGTATTTTTAGTTAAGAACTGATAGCGAGTTAGATTTCAAGAAGGACATAGAATTCGATCTGATTTGCCATCCTGGCACACCTCGAGAACACAAGATTTCACTTCCTGACGGCCATAGCCTCGCTACTGAAAGCCTGCAGCAAAAGAAAAGAAATCTAGATTATTCTTTCCTTCCGCACAATAAGAGTCGGCCAGTGAAGCAACCTCATAAGGAATCTGTCTTGAAAGAGCGGCAACCAAAAAACTTGCATCGGGAAATTAAACCATTGCAATTCGAACTGACGCTTCCACGTTTGGATGTCTGTGGTGAACTGCCACTAGAGAAAAATTGCAAGAAAAAAAAGTTATCAGTGAAGCTTCCCCCAATACAGTCCACTAAAGTTCAACCTGTCTGGAAATGAAATTTCATAGACCCAAAAAAGAATGTTTTGTTTGTGTAGCAGGTAAATGAGACAAAAGAAATCAGTGATTTGTGTACATTCCTATAAGCCCTTGATTTTTTTTTATAATGAATCACAATTAAAAAGTTAAAAATTGAATCAATGAAAAAAAGACGGAAGGATAAAAAAATTTTATCATTGCTCGATTTTTTTTTCTCTTTTCCAAGAAGGAGTTCTTTCAAGTGTATGAAAACGCTTTCATTTAACTGTAGGACAAAAAAGATTTTTCTTTTTTGTAACATTTGTGATTAATTATATAAAAGTTTAAAAGGACTAGAAAAAAAATTGTGAAATCCAATGTTATCAGCTGTAATGAAAATAAAATTTTCTATTAGATATTTATTTACAAAACTTGTTTGCGGTATATTTTGTAGCATCCAGTTTTTTAGGAACATCCATGACTGCAAATCCGTTGGTATCAATTGGTCACGTGACCGTCGGGACCATATAAAGCGAGAACACGCCTGTCAACTGCAAGTGGTTTGACCGTCACCATGGGGAAAACAAAGGATCTGAGCGACTTCGAGCGCGGGATGATATTTGTGCCTGTTGTGGTCGCAAATGACTCGTAACTAACCGTGGAGCACAACACCAGACTGCAGAATAACATCTGAACCCACTACACGACTTCGCAAGAGTGGGCTATAACAGCTGATGGCCAGTCCGTGTATCTTCGATCTCCACCCGAAACCGCAAAAAAAACCTACTCCAATTTGCCTGCGATCACCAACACTGAACCGTCGACGACTAGAAGGTCTGAATCCCATTTCCTATTGCACCATGCAGATGGCCGACGCAAAAACCCCTCCTGTCTGGTTTCCACTGTTCAGGCTGTAATGGTTTGGGGAATGTTTTCCTGGCATACTCTTGGTCCGCTGATACCTGTAGCTTAATGGTCCGGGCTACTGTGTATCCCCTATCGGAAGGGTACTTCCAGCAGGACAATGCTCCGTGTCACAATGCTCGTATCGTCATGGAATGGTTACAGGAGCACGATAATGAATTCAAGTTACTCTCTGGCCACCATAGTCCCCGGCTTTGAACCCAATCGAACATCTTTGGGATGAGCTGGAATGGGTTATTCGAGGCATGGATCCACCACCATCCAATAAGCATCATCAACTGGACGCAGCTCTTGCATCTAGATGGACAAACATCACGGAACAATGATTCTAGCCGCTACTTGAATCCATGCCACGGCGAATTCGTGCTATAACACAGTATTAAGTGGGGTGTTCCTAATAAACTGGCCACTCAGCGTAATACAGTATTACTAAGTTGCGTTACCTCAAGTAGAAACAAACTTTCCAAATTATCTACAGCCCTTTCTTTTCAGGAAGCCTTGTGTACGAGCCTGTTTTTATTATGGAAGAGCAAGCAAACTGGTAGTTATATAAGTTATTCTTGCAATAGTGGGAATTTGGGATATACAAGCAAGTCAAAATGATGGACCCGATTTCAGACATTATTCTGTGATGTCTAATGAACGTATCGTAATGTGAGACACGTGCTTCGAAAGTTAACTCTCTGGTTTCCACGCAGCGTTTTCACTTTCTGCCGCTAAGGGCCAGCAACGAGTGGTTAAAGAAAATGGCCTTGACTGGAGAACAGAGATCGTTATGTGTGCTTTACCCCATGTGATATCTTCCTGTGGGGGTTTGTAAAGGGTCGTGTGTACATACCATCACTGATACCGACTGCGACATGCTACGAAACAATTGGCGGGAGATAGACTATCGGCTTGATATGTGTCGGGTTAAGCAAAGCGCTCATATTGAACACCTGTGATGTGATGTGTTTGAAGTAAACTTTGAAAGTTTACCTTTCGTAGCACATGTCTCAAAATGCCATATGTTTCATTAGATTTCACAGAGTAAACTTCTATAATCAGGTCCATCATTTCGACTTGCCCTGTACATTAGAGAGATGACATCTGTTTGAATCGATGCATTGTTGCAAGCATTTGTGGAATTGTCGTACACGAGTAGATACTCGTTTACGGTCGCAACTTCGTCAATAATGGCTTGTCTAGGTTCTGGAATATTCGTCATACATCTACAGAAACGTGTTGCAGAATGTCCTCCCGAAAGGCGTGGATCTCTGAGCGAACGTTTGCTTTTACTTCGACTAGTGTGAGGATTGTTGGCATACACCCGACCCTTCATATGGGGAAGTCAGGTCCAATTAACGAGATGGCCAAATTTCCTTCGAAATTACTCTATCCTCAAAAAGATTGCACTCATTCCATTGAGCTGTAGCTCCATCCTGTTGATAACCTTATCTGCATTCAGTATTATCTAACTGCTCTACAAAGTGTACGAATGTGTTGTAATAACGTTGTGCATTAACAGTGGTGCAACACGTTTCCAAGAATATGCGCCGTCGGGTTCGTTTGTGCAGAACTCATGACTGAGCAAAACTCATGGGATAGTCACCTGGTCGGGCCCCCTCTAGCACTGTGGGCGCAACGATACGGCATGGAAGTGTGTCTGCAAGTCCCTGGTACAGTCTGCAGAGCAGTAGCCATTTGTGGAGGATCCAGCGCACGGAGCCCGAGTATATGAGCCCTGCATGCTCTTCGAACCATTCTCGGGCAACAATCGAGCGATGTGGTGGCGCATAGTCATCTGGAAAGACGGCAAGGTAAGCGGAGTGTTGGAAGGCCAAAAACGGGGGAAATGGCCTCCAAGCAGTTGACGATACCGCGGACCATTCAGAAGAACTAGGGAGCCCATTCCATACCAGGAAAATGTGCCCCAGAACATGCCCTCTTGGCATGAAACAGTTCATACCGTGACTCATCCGACCATAAGACGTTACGCCACTGTTGCTGTGTCCATCCAATGTGATTGGTGGCAAATGCGCGCCGAAGTGTCCAATAACGCGGGGTTAACGCGTAGGGAGATTACTCTCATAGCCGAGGCTATGCATGTTCCTACGGATTGTCCACTGGGAGACGTTTCTAGTTCGCCCAATGGTGAATTAGTCCGTGATTTGTTGCACTGTGGCCCTCCTGTCTCTGATGACCATTCTTCCCAGGTGTTGCCAGTCATGGTCATCGAGGGTGGCTGGGTACCCAATATGGTGTCTATTGTGGACTTACTCCAACCATTCTCGGTACACCCTTGACACGGTTGAACGTGTAAAGCCAAATTCATGCACTATCACCGAAATTGAACTTCCCATGCATCGGGCACTCACCAACGTGCCCTGTTCGAATGCCATTAACTGATGACAACGTTGCATTTCAAATGAATCAAACACACAGCCACTTCTCACAAGGTCTCACACATAATTGTGGCTGCTGCATAGGCCTCCAGGTGGCGTGGAACATACGTGGTGTCCAATCGCGAATCAGCGACCAGCTATCCCATGAGTTTTGCTCAGTCAGTGTATATATCTTCGGGTGAACAGACTTTTCAGATAGCCCCATCATTTGAAAATCAATGCCAAGCCGCCGTAAAGTTGGTTCGACAAAGAATTCTGACATTACAAGGATTCCATATATGAAAGATGTCAGTTGGCTGCACACCATTCTGTAGAGCCACTGTATCACCTTCATGAATGCTTGCAATAATGCGTCCATTTAAACAGATGCTATCTTTCCCATGTTAATAAAGCAATATGGCACAGCCTGTCGGAAAATCAGAAGTGTGAGCCATGATAAGGTGAACAACGCTTTTGTCCAATAGTGATAAGCTGCTCAAAAAAAATCGTCAACCTGACAAGTCCAAAAGCCCAGAAGCTGCAAGTACCTTATTATGGCTCTACAACTACTTATCCATTAGGGTCGTGGGGAAAGCAGCCCTATGGAGGATCTCCAGCGATCGTGATCTTCTGCCATCAGGCGCATGTCCTCCATAGTGATAACCAAGCGAGGACATGCGGCAAAGTAACCGATTTCTTACCCACCGGCTTGGAAAGTAACTGTCTAGGAAGACCAGTTTGCGGCATCCATGTCACGTGGCAAGTGAGATCTCTCAAGATTAAAGACTCTCTTATTGTGCTGTTGTGCACTCTATCTAGTAGGGTAATACCTGCCACACAATTCAAGAACGCACTCTTTCGGTGATTATCCAAGACTCATGACCATACATGAGAATGGGGACAAAGATATATTTGAAAACTGAGAGCTTCGCTTTGTTTCCCAGCTCATGTTTCGTAACCACGGATTGTCACAGTTCACGTCTGACACAGCTTGCTGCACCGATTCAAGCATCCAATTCTTTATCCTGCCGCCCATCACTCGTGAATGCAATCTCCAGATACTTGGAGAGCGCACTGAACAGGCTGTCTTGAAAGGACCAGAACCTCAGTCTTAGCCACACTGATCTTCATCCGAGCCTCTTCACATTTGGCTGCAAACTGGTCTAGTGGTGCGTCAAGCTGCTTTTGACACTCGGCGGTGTTTAGTGGTACTGCATCGAACACTGCTTTATATTGAGGGATGTTGCTTCCCAGTGGCACCATACATTTTCAAAAGCGATTGTGCTTTCATGTTGATTGTAATGCTTTCTGATCTCCCCTTGTATAATAATAATAATAATAATAATAACACGAAGAGCGTTCAAATCTCACCTGGACTTCATTTTTTGTAAATTTCATTGTTGTAAAAATCTAAACTTTCATTGTTGGGATAGCAACTACTGCCTGTCATGCAAATGCAGCACCACACATCTGGTTGCATGACAACCGATTGTTTGTTTAGAGAGACAACAGATGGATTCGTGTCCGATAATTGGCTTCAATACTTAACACCAGCAATGGTAGTGTGGAGACAATCATCCACGATAAGCTGAAATTCAAGAAGATTTGTACCAGATGGACCCCTAAGCAACTCTCCGAGGATCACAAAACCACCTGGGCGGAAATATGTTCCATGCTGCTGCATAAATAGGATAGGAAGGTGACAGTTTCCTAAGGCGTGTTGTGACCACCCACGAGACATGAATGGCAACAGACTGACTCACCACAATCCAAGAAATTGAAGATGACACTGTCAGCAATTAAAGTGATGGCGACTGTATTCTGGGACATTACAGATATCATCCATGTCGATTTTCTGAAAGAACATCGAATCATAAATGCACCCTACTACTGTAAGAAAAAAGCGACCAGGACTCCTTACCAGTAGTGTTTGTTTTCTGCAAGACAATGCCAGACAACACACAGCCAAACTCACTATGGACACACAGATGGAACTCAAATGGGACAAAAAAATGGGAGGAAGTGAAAAAGGCTGTTCTGACCTGGTTCACAACCATCGAAAAACATGGGCAACACCTGCCACACCTCTCAGAAATCTCATTTCGGCCGCTTGTACCCGCGATCGCACTCTTTCGGTCAATACCCAAGCCTCATGACCATAGGTGAGAATGTGGACAAAGAGTTGAAGATGGAGAGCTTGGCTTTGTTACCCAGCTCGCGATTCATTACCACGGATCGCCACAGTTCACGTCTGACACAGCTTGCTGCACCGATCCGAGCATCCAATTCTTTCTCCTGCCGTCCGTCCACTCGTGAATGCAATCCCGAGATACATGAATTTCTCCACCTGTCTCAAAGAGGCTCCCCTAACATGGAGAGCGCATTGAGCAGGCTGTCTTGAAAGGACCAGAACCTCAGTTTTAGCCACACTGATCTTCATCCCAGCTTCTTCACATTTGGCTACTGCAAACCGGTCTAGTGCATACTGAAGGTTCGTGCGAGAAGACCCAAGGAGGACAAGGTCGTCAGCAAGGAGCAACCTCTCCACCAGGCAGTCGACCACACGAACACGCTCATCGCCTCTGCTGCCCCTGTCTATCCAGTCCATAAAGATAATGAACAAGAGGGGGCGACCATTCACGGTGAACGGTCTTGACTTAATGCCATTTATCCAGACACACATCTCAGAGGTTTCGTACAGAGACATGATAGCAACCAGTAATTGCCCATCCACTCCATACTCTTGCAACACTTGCCAGAGCTTCTCCCGAGGAACTCTGTCATATGCTTTTTCGAGGTCCACAAAGCAAGTGTAGACCTCTTTTGCATACTCCCAGGATTTCTCAAAGATTTGCCTTAGAGCAAAGATGTGATCAGTCCTGCTTCGGCCAGGTCGGAAACCACACTGCTCCCCCGACAGTTTGGAGTCGACTATTTCCCGACTTCTCTTCTCCAGACACTTAGCGTACACTTTCCCAGGAATGCTGAGCAAAGAGATGCCTCGATAGTTGTTGCAGTCTCTCTGATCTCCCTTTTTGAAGACAGGGATCATACAATTCCTGTCTGCCATTGCTTAGGGGCCTGTCCAGATATCCAAGCAACCTGACACACTTGAGTCAGCCAGTTTCAGTCATGTCATTATAGGGATAGTTTATACTAGAAAAAAAATTTCCTAGTAGGTTAGGTTTATTTTTTTTATTTTATCAAACACTTTTTCCATTATTGTTATTATTTCATGTTATTTTATTCTTTTTTCTACAAAACATAACATTTAAAATTTGTAAACTGATTGTATTAATAATATATATTTGACTTCAAATAGTGTCATTATTAATTGCATTTACTTTATTACTATTGCTTGGACCAACATTGATATGTATGAAACAATAAAAAAATTAACGCTTTTCTGCGCAACACAAAAAACATAGCATTACCTGTTTCTCGATGGTTGTGCATCTACATATTTTAATGCAGAGGCCTTGTTTCTCGATGGTTGTGCCTTGTTTCGACGACAGCATGAAGATTTCTACAGAACCGATATGCTCCTATAACCGATGGAAAAAAATGTGTAGTGAAGCAAGAAGAGTTCTTTGAGAAATAAGTGGTGTGTTTTTTTTTTGTAGTTTCCTAATTTTATAAAAAATAAATTGCAAGTCAAATTTGAATGCCCCTCGTAATAACCGAAACCATAAGGGCAGAAAGGAAAATAAACAAAATGATACATTTATCGTTCAATAATTTTTATTTATACCTTCCTAATTACGATAATCATTCTACTACATGATAAATAAAGTGCTCTATAAGACTTCTATATAAAACGAGTTCTTAAACAATTATAAAATATAATCTTAAAAGTCCATAAATGCATCTAAAACAATGCACTTGTACTTCTTCTTTGGCTCTCCTAGTATCACCACCATTTTTCATATCTTATGTTATTTTCATTAATACCTAAATTTTGAAGTAAAGTTTCCATATCAGTTATCATAGACGAAGGCCCACAAATATAGCATATTGTGCTATTGTTATTTTCTCCTAAAGTTTTTAAAGCTTCTGCTAGATGATGTTCTTGAATTCTTGTTCCTAAAAAATTAAAAATCATATTTTTACGTTATAACAAGAAGGGGCAACTTATAGTTCAAAGTATGTGCAAAAAATAAGTTCCATTTGGTAGTATAAAAAAAGCAAGTATGTGAGGCCCCGGGTTTCTGAAACCCCCACCCTTAGTTTTAGTAAGACGCGAGTTAAAACTTAATAATTAAATGTAAAGATTTTCCCTCAGCTATTTTAGTGATAGTTGTTAGTGTAACACAGGAGAGATCTTAGTTTATGAAGTTAAAGACAGTTTCTAGATTATTATTACATTTTAATTAACTTCTAATCTTAGTCAGCCATTTAAATTAGTTAACACTTAGTGATTATTTCTATAATGTTTATAAGGTGAGGTTTAATATTGGAGAAGATAGACTAGCCATGTTTAGTTTATTTAAACATCTATCTAGTTTACGTGAATTATAATTCAGTCTTTATTTGGTTGTTATATACTGTAGATAGAATAACTATAAAACAGTTAAGTAAACTTGTATAAAACAATTGAAGTTTTAGATTGGGGTTAGTACTTAGATTACACAGGATGTGGTTCTAGGTTTACTAGGTGTTATGTTAGCGACAGTGACGCATTGTCTGATTTTCATGTAAATGATGGTGGTAAGATTTGGAGAGGAGGAGTTGACCTTCCTTTCCACCAATCATCTGTTTGAGTGTCTTTTACACACTGTTGTTCGGTTTGCAGTTAGGAGGACAGTTAGTGTTGTGGTTGGATCAGAAAAAGTTAGGCAGAAGGAATCAACCTGTCCTAGCAGATAGTTTGTGAGAAAATGGTCGGTGAGCAGTCGGAAAAGAGTCGAGGTGTAGTTAATGTTAAGAGTAAGTTGAGGAACCTGTCGGAGCAGACAGATGTAGACGTTGAGGTAGTTAGTGAATAGTTAGTGTGAGTGGTGAGAATTTAGAGCGAGTAACCTGTCAGGGCGGACAGAGGTACTTAGTATACATTCAACAATTAATTCAATTTATTTACTGAGGAGAAACCCCTCTTTAAAAGAAGAGAATATTTATTCAACATGGAAGCGTGAAATAGAAGTCGAACTTTATTGAGAATTTTCAGAATAGACGAACGGAGGCGAATGCGAGAACGTTAGATTGGGTAACACACAGCCGCTCTCATATCTCTCATTTCTCTTAGATCCATTTATTCGAAGTAGAATCAAATCATTAGAAATTTAGAGTTAGCTTTGGATATAATCAATCGTAATTGTAAATACATTATAAATAAATTAGTTGTTATTGTTGAATCCTGTAAAGTCATCATTTACCCCTCCCCCCTTACGATAGAAGACCCGGGAGAAACACCACGGGCACAGACGTAGATCCCAAATCCGTGTAAACGGTTGGAAGGGTGACCAGGTCTCTTACTCGTAAATTACCAAGTACAGCATTGCTTTAATAAGGTCCTGGGTCTCCACAAGTACACACTCAGGGAAAAAAATAATTACAAAAAATCTTTATACCTTGAACTATTTTACAACACAGCTATATAATACGATGAAAATAAACAGCCTCTTGTCTACAATACAGGGTGGAACAAAAGTCCAGGACCCCCCAAATAATGTGTGAACGAGCGGAGATACAACAACTCTGTTGCAGGGAACAAATAAGAAGGTAGGTGGGGGCTACCTAATCCCAGTGTCAAATGTGACCTTTGACCTCTTGGTTGCAACAATGCATGTTGTAACACTGTAACCGGTACAGGTAGAAGAAAACTTCCAATTGGAAAGTTGTAGAGCACAAAAAACTGATCCCAACACAAAAAAGAAAGTGAAAATCCGATGGAAAACACGGCAACCACTATGTCAGCTGATGTTAAACGGAACCACTGGCCGGGTTGTTTTATAACGTACTCGGGCGCGTACAGATCTTGCGAAAACGTCTGTGTTACGGCTACTGGTGGGGTATTTTCGTCTGACAAGTCTCTGTTGCATCAAGGGGTTCACCAAGGAGAGGTTTAGTGCCTGTCCTCTCGCTTGCGGATCAAAAGGCACGTTGCGCCGTCGTGCGTAGTTGTTGGAATATTTGTGTGTGAGCCCCTTATGTGAACTGGTTCAAGTTTACGTAAACCCACGTAGCAAAACATTCCCGACGCCTTTGGATGGTATAGTTTGCACAGCTGCATAGGGGTTTTTGTATGTAAAGTGACATCCTGCTCGGCTATAACTGCCACAATAGCATGTAATATCTTAAGTTAGAGCAAATAAGTTAGTGTAATTTACTGAGGGGCCCCCTCAGGTCGCATGCCTTCTAATTGTGCATGCCTGCGTATTGTTATGGAATGATAGGTGTATTTCTGCTTGTATGAATAAATGTGTTTTTGCATCCTCTTAAACCCAGTATCGAGTTTTGTCTGAACCATTAATCCAGGTCCCGAACCCCTGACTGGTCCACCCCTGGATATCAGGTTTGATCCTAAATTAAACTATAGAGTGCGGGTGGCCCGTCACACAGTGTCCAGATAGACACATGGGCACAATTAGTGGCCAGAATAATAGCATCGAGTGATGAAATTAGATGTGATCATGAGGTAACGACAAATGTATACGAGTCACTTACCTGCAATATCTGCATTCAGGCTCAAGGAGGCCACTTTGAACATTTCTTGTAATTTGAAAAGCATAAAAATTGCATTCATGTTAATAGGATTTTTTGTGTTTACCTTGACGTCTATAATACCCCCGTATATTGTTTTACACATGATTTGAATAACCCTGGATAGTTAATTTTCTATACATCTCTAATGTAGTAGTATTAATGAAGTACTCTCATGTTGTGTGCACAGTAACGAGCAGTACTGTTTGCCACCGGAATTAGTACTAGAGGCTTTTAAGATCTGGCAACCCTGAATGTGATCATGTTCAAGAATTTTAGTGTGAATAAAGTATAAGGAATCCAGGAGAACAATAAAAGGATCCTGTAAAATGCTAACCTACCTCGGTTACGAAATAAGTAGGAAAAATATGGGTATAAAGTTAAAAAAAAAAAAAAAAAATAAAAAAAAAAAAAAAAAAAATAATAATAATAATAATAATAATAATAATAATAATAATAATTTGTGAAGATTGGAATGTATAAAACGTATGTAAGAATTACATTTTGATATAGGTTTAGGACAATGTTCGCGTTTGACTTGGTGATGATGATCCCTCTCCCCCTGGGACGAGACAAGATACAGACAAGTAAGCAGATAGAGCATGCTTGTGGTAGCGGATCTTGGACCCCGACGCAATTTGGACAATCAGCTCAGACAAACCCAAGGGATTGGGACAAATGAAGTTGAAGGTGTCAATAGATAATGGGTATTCCCTCTCTTACTAACATTTCCCCCACCAGTCCTGCCCCTCTACCCATTCTCTTGTTAGCAATTCGACTCCGACTGGGCATTTCTTCATTGTAATGCAATCACTTTGAGCTTGTTGATTAAGATCGAGGGTGAAACACTGACTAAGCATATTTGATTGAAGATCGAACTTCATGGTAAACATTAGAATGCCCTGCGATAAAACTCTGAATATTGAGAGCAACCATCCTTCATGGTTTAGGTTAGTGAATTATACTGTTTAGCGAGGTTAATGAATGAACTCTTAATGCTGTTAACCTAACCTAATCAAAAAAACTAGCATTTCAGCTTAATAAAAAAAAATACTTACTTTCACAATACCTTTCAATTTTTGTACTATTTGAACGAGTTACAAAAAACTGGCACTGAATGAACGGAATTTCCTGACTTATATGTTGAAAAGAATCCTATCAAAAAAAAAAATAAATATAAAAATCTACGTAAAGTTTTTAAAGTGTTTATACAAGGACTATTCAAAAAGTAATGCACCAGAATCTATTTCTCTGAAAGTATGGAACATAAAATTTGCAACTGCAACAACCTTCAGTTCAACTGACTACCATAATTTTCGGTAGTAGCACCGCGGCGTTTCTGTTAATAAAAGTGAAAATTTTGGCATGTGCGGCGTATCAGCCACCGCGGCGCTACTGTCGGAGGTTTTACAAAAATTAAAAAAAAATAAATAAATTTCTACCCACGATTTTAGGCTTACTTCACATCGTTCTCTCAACGATATAAAATGAGTAGTGACAATATATTACTTGATTTATATTTATTGATGAATTTATTGATGAATTCATATCCTTTTAATTAAAAATTCACTCCGATAGCGATAGAGCGTGAGCGTTCATCGACAGCGGCGGATTGAACAAAACCGGGTCGCCGGGAAAAAACCCGATAGGCCGGACAGATGCCTTTACTTTCTCATGATTGAGGGCCGCTTTCGCCGATTTTTCCCGGTACCTGCCCGGTACGATTTAGACTGTCAGTCCGCCCATGTTCATCAATCAACGTGAGCACTGCATCTAAAAACTTCCCGCCCTTATCGTTCTCATCGTTCACTACACGACCAACATTATCAACTTTCAAATCTGATCACGTTCAAGGGCGCCTGATCACTTTCGCTTTGCAATAATGGCCGACAGTTAAAGCGTATCCCATCTCGAAGTCTGTTCCGAAGGCGTTTATAGTTTTGTAATGAATCTGAAGGCACAAAACACGTCAGGATACACGTTTTTTTTAGGATAAATCTTCCCTTTTAGGTGAAGGTGACGTCGCGCACTCCCACGCTCCCGCTAAAAAACGGCCAACTCCCGCAGCCAGCTTATGATTGGCGCGCACGCACACATGCAAACTGGTATACTGAAAACGGGAAATGAAATTTGTCTTTAAGGAAAACAAGTTGCCTGTTGGTGCATTTCTTTTGTGCATTAAATTTCCTTAGATGGATACATGGTAGGGGCGAAGGAGCTGAAGATAAAAGCGAAGATTGTTTTATATTTTTTATTTTATAAAATTTTTCTCTAGGTTTCGAATTTTCTTTAAAGTTTCGTTTTTCTCGTACGTAGATTTTTGCGTTTTAACGCTCAGAGCTGACTATCAGAAAGATTCACAAGCGCGTGCGCGAGGCTAAACGGTCACGAGAACGTTTGAGAGGTGTTAGAAACACCAGTATTTTATTATAAATTATTTATTATTATTATTATTATTATTATTATTATTACAAGCAAGGGCATGATGGAGTATATCTTCACCATGAGCAGAGTATGTTTCAAATTCGCTAAAGCGATGTGCAAGCTATACAGCAGCTTTTAAACGGAAAACTAACAGCCAAGATTGAAAAGGCCTAAGAGCAATCGTGCAGCAGCGAGGCAGTTAGGACTCAACGAAAAATGTATTCGGCGCTGGAGGAAATGTATGCAGAAATATATTATATGTACGAAATTAAAATTTTTTTCCCACTCAAATGCGTATTACTTTTATTGAAGCATATAAGAAAATTGTTTTTAGATTACCAATTGTGTGTGTGGTGGGGGGGGGGGGGGAGGGGTATTGGCCGCCGTGGCATTACTGTCGGAGATTTTACATTTATGTTACATTTTTGCTGCTGCGGCGTTACTGCCGAAAATTACGGAAAAAAAAATTCTCCTTCTGTTTCTTTGGCTTTATGCCAGCATTCCAGAGAAGCATGTATTAACTCTCGGTACCATTCTTGGTCCTGTTCACACAACCTCTTTTTCACAGCGGAAAACACAATCGTCATCAGACTCAAATTAGATCCCAGGAAGTGCATTTTTTAAAGGGCCAAATATACATGGAAGTCTGATGGTGCGAAGTGAGGTGGATGAGGCAATGCGCTGAAACCAACTTTTACAATTGCTTCACAAGTTGGCATACTGGACTGGGGTTTGGTTTTGTCGTGCTGCAGCAGCATGTTGCATGGGTTCTTCTTAGGCTGAATGTGTCGAAAATGCTTCTTCAGTCATTGCAACATAGCGATTTAAGCATCTGAGTTAATGGTGATCACATCCAACCAAATGACACCTTTCATGTACCGAAACAGTTATCGGTATGTTGCTTGCGAACAGAACCAATTTCTTGGGATAAGAAGTCAACCCTTTCACGCTAGTACCATAGCAATATTGGTCATGCATGAGCTCTTTTGAGAACCCATTTTACACACACTTTGGAATACCAAAGTTCATCGATGATGGGGTGAATACTCTCTATGCCGACAGACAAGTTTTCACTCAACTGTCAGACTATAATGCGTTGATTCTCCCGACTCAGCTAGTCAATACTCTGCTTCATCACTGGATTCACTGCTGTAGAGGGAGGTGTGGCCGCTCCGTGCCAAGTCGGCAACATTATCCACTTCAGTAGACAGCAGCAATCCGGTATACATTAAGGTGTGTATACATCTGGTGAGGTGAGTATGAGCTGAATCTCCCTCGAGGTGATTTCACCATATTTATATGAACACAGCAAGCCACTTTGCGATCCATCTCATGTAGATTCTTCAGAGAACTCAAAGGCCAGGTTCACACGACCTCATTGATTCGATTTTTTACGTATTCGGATTTATCGAATACGAGACAGCATTTTCACACGGCGACAATTCGATTTCATTCTCTAACGAGAGCAACTTCGCAGGGCGGTACAGCCAAGCAGTCACGTACAGTTGCCTTCATGGATCCATGTATTCCACTTCTTTTATATTGGTACAGACAGGTGCGAAGGCAATGTTTCAGGAGGTACTGGGTTCATCCGCTCCTGAAAACTGGCCCACAACGAGAAAAAAAGATTTGAAAAATTTTTCCTACACATGAGAAATGATGAACAGAATTTTTGAAATTATTTTCACATATTCCTTCAATCAATGAAACAATGTTTTATCGATATTGGGCATTCACCCTCCATTTTGACAGGTGCTCACTACCAATGACCGAACAAATGAGTTCGGGGGAAAAGTTTGTTCGTGGAAACAACACAATATAAAAATAACCGTCACTGCATGTTTGAAATTATCGTTTCGAGATTTCTCGAATTTATAGTGACAAGTTAGATCAGTACACGGGATTATATTTTTCTCGAATACGGGATTTTACCACATTTAATACAATATTCACCATCACTGTTCTATTCGGCAAAATCTAGTATGCGATATATGGGAAAAATTTCACAGTCTGAACGAGGCCAAAAGAGGTTACTGTTCCTTTTGGTATATTTGTTGTTGGCTAGCGAGACTCACTGAAGTAAAGTTCAGTTCCTTTGAATGATTTTGACGCTCATAGCGCATTTGCCCACCCCATGATTGTAGTCCCCTTGCTGTACACAGAGTGGCCAGATTATTATGACCACCCTTTCAGTACTGTGTTGGGCCACCGTTTGCCTTCAGAACTGCGGCAATTCTTCTTGGCATGGACTCCATGAGATGTTGAAAGGTGATGTGAGGAATCTGACACCATGCCTGATGAATAGCACTTTCCACAATTGTGCGCTATTTGATGGTTGTGGAACCACCTGCCTGATGGCTCTTTCAACTTCGTCTCACAGATGCTGTAGTGATTGTGGAGCCACCAAAGCAAGGTAAAGTCTCCCTCATATTCTTGAAACCACTCCTGCACAATATGTGCACCATGTCATGGCACACTGTCTTGTTGGAAGAAGCAATCTCCACTGGAATACATCATCAACATGATAGGGGAATTTGATACTTAGGGATGCTGTCCTATTCAGATGTTTTTCCACACGAATTAAAGGGTCCAAATCATGACAGGAAAACATGTCCCAAACCATAACACTGCCCTACCAGCTTGAAGGGTTGTACTCATGCATGTGGGGTCCATGCTTTCATGCTGTTTTCGCCAAATTCTCACTCTGCCTTCTGCATGATGCAACTGGTAACAGATTCATCGGACCGCATATGACTTTTTTCCAATGCTCAAGTGTCCAATCCTGTGCGAAGTGGAGATGTTTTATCTTTTTAATTGCAGACGGTAAAGGTGTTTAAACAGGCCTTCATCTTCCATAACCGATATGAAGCAGTGTACGGCGAACAGTGCGTTCAGAGATCATTTGAGAAAATTCCTGATTAAGATCTGCAGTAATTTGATGCGCTGTTGCCCTTATATCAGTCTTGACATTCTTAGTTCTGCGAGAACATTGACTAGTCACTGACAGCCATAACTCGATGTTCAGACTCATCTTTCCGGCTGACAGTCCAGTCTTTAAACACTTTAACAACAACTATTCGTGAACATTTAACGAATGCAGCTAATTTTGCTGATACTCGCTCCATGGCTCCTGAGCGCCAACAATCATCCCACGTTCAAAATCTGTTAAATCGCATCGTTTACCCATATCTTCAGAAACAAATACCACTGCCGTGGTAAACAACCTGCTTCCCTATATACAGGGTGAATACAAAAGTCTGAACCCCCCTTTTATTTTTTGAACCGAAGCAGATATGTCAATTTTGATGAATCCAATGAATAGAAAGTTGTGGGTGGCCTATCCCATGATGCACTTTTCATCATCCCAAATATGCAAATTAGGACACATTCAAAATTTATCTCAAAAACCGTAAGGGATAGAGAAAAAAAAAACAATTGCGAATTTTGTTCAGCATAAAAAACCAAACAAAAAAAAAAAAAAAATCATCCAAATCGGACCAACCAATCACCCACAATCAGAAGATCATGTTGACCATTTCCGAAACAGTGTAGCTTGCCATCCTGGAATTGTTCTGTCTTCTGTGTGCTGAAACATGCCTTTTATTTTCTTTTCCGCATGAAAGTGAATGTGAGTATGGTAATTTATGTTAATTTTTTGATTTGCATGCTTTACATGGTGGAAATATCAACATCAGTTTTCCTTGTGCAGTTCACCACGTGATTGTGGGTGATTGGTTGGTCCGATTTGGATGATTTTTTTTTTGTTTTGTTCGATTTTTTATGCTGAACAAGTTTGCAATTGGGTTTTTTCTCTATCCCTTACGGTTTTTGAGATAAATTTTGAATGTGTCCTAATTTGCATATTCGGGATGATGAAAAGTGCACCACGGGATAGGTCACCCACAACTTCCTATTCATTGGATTCATCAAAATTGACATATCTGCTTCGGTTCAAAAAATAAAAGGGGGGTTCAGACTTTTGTATTCACCTTGTATAATGGTGTGGCCCTCTAGCAACTTCAGCGTGAAATCTCAGCTACCGTATTTTTTCGAATATAGGCCGTGGCTCTAAACCAAATTACATCAAAACTTTCAGGGATGCAGCCAAAAGCGTGTGTGGCTTAAAAAAATTTTTTTTTTTAATTAACGTTCTTTACAAAAAATGATCGAACTACTTTGTTTTAGCATCCCATAGTATTTTAAATAGTTATTTAGATAGTAATTTTATTATTTATATAGATATATCTTGATTAGTTTTATATATTTAATGAAACTTATAAATTTATTAATAAAATATGTAAATAATTATTTTAGTCTCATTTTAATAATCCCAAGTTTTTGAATCCTGAATCTGACTTCAGAAGCAGATATCTCAACCCAGATTCTCGTAAAAAAAAAAAAAAGTTCCTACATTTTATTTATTTATTTACTAAAGATTAATGCGACACCCAACTGGGACCAGTATGGTCAAAGACCGATGAGTTAGGTCCCAGAGGGCTATTGTAACAATTACAAAACAGGTTAGAAGGTTAAAAATAAAAATAACATAGCTATAATATCAGACAATGTAAACAAAATAACCAAACTAAACCATAATAAACAGTACCATAATGGGTAAGTTACAGAGTACTAGTTGGTAGAAACTACCTAAATAAAACAAACATGTATCATCATGAAACAGTAGTGAATTAAACAATCAAACAGCCATAAACAACGAGCATCGACACGTTACAAGTATAAACTGAAAAAAAGTGTCAGTGAATTAAGTAAATTAGATAGCGGTAATAGTATACTGCTTTAATACTTTCCTAAACTCAGTAAAAGAAGATAAAGTCTGGATTTCTTTAGGCAAAAGAGACCAGTTCTTCAATCTTTTTATGGATATACATCTATAAATATAACAGTCGGTAGACAAACCTGGTCGGCATTACAGGTGTTATAATTATGCCTCTCACAGGATGCTTTAATGGTTACTGGGGTAGAAACCTTCAGAAATGAGTGTATGACTTTGAAGATGAAACAACAAGATTGAAGAAAACAGATTTGATCTAGAGTTAAGATATTTTGTCGTCGGAATAAGTGTGAGACTGATTCTGACTTAGATGTTTTTGTTAGAGTTCGTAAGAACCATTTTTGCAATTTAAGAATTCTTTTTAAATTATAAGAAGATGTGGAACCCCAAAAGATATTACCATAGCACAGCGAGGAGTGTATCCAGGTAAAGTATAAAAGCAAAAGAATGTTGTTAGGAAGAAATTGAAATCTGGAAATGGTTCCTTGTTTTTTTGATTAAGTTTGGTTAATAGGTCATCAATGTGTAAATTCCAGGTAAGGTCATGGGTCCATAATAAACCTAGGTATTTAAACAAACTGACAGTATCAATTATGTGAGTACCATAATACCGGTAAATCAGTGTGGAGACTGGAATATTACACTTATTACTGATAAAAAAAACATTATATTGGAGTGTTGACAAACAGAAAGTTTGCATTATTCCATTGCAACAAGTCACGTAGAACTAAATTGATGTTAAGTAAAAGCTTTGAGACATCAGAACTAGAGAATACTAATGCAGTATCATCAGCGTAGAAAATTGATTTTACAGAGGGGTGTGCTATTGGAAAATCATTAATGAATAGGTTGAAGAGAAGGGGAGAAAGCACTGAGCCCTGTGGGACACCTAAATTTCTTATTAATAAGTCCGAAGATAAACCAGAATAAGTAATATTTCCTATCGGTTAATAGATTAGTTAACCATAATAGAGGCAGACCATGTATACCATAAAAGGTGGATAATTTATATAAAAGTAGCGGAATTGGGATATTGTCAAATGCTTTTTTATAATCGATAAATACGGCTGCGACAAAATTATTCGCAGCCATACCGGCTGAAATTGACTCAATTAAATCGAAACAGCTTCGGGTTCTTAATGACCTTCAAAAAGCAGAATAGGAATATCTGTAAGATGCACTCTCTTTGTTTTCATCGATAAAATTTGGTTCAAAACTTTAAAAGTTATGCGAAAAGTTCGTTATGCAAGACTCTTTTTTACGGAAAAGAGCTTAATTCGTCCCCGAGACAAAAAAAAAGGCAACAAACTCATTAAAAAGAAAAAAAAACAACACTCGCCTAATCCAATGTTTCCAATCCTTTTAAAGCTTATTTTTATTTGCACTATAGATTTTCATCTTATTTGTGCTTTCATCACCCCTTGATTTTTGAACGTCTGAGCGCATGTGACCACAACAAAACAAACACGTGCGAGCTCACTTGTTCGATTCATTGTGTGGGATGGTTTCAGGGTGAAAATCGACTCGCATTCATTATGTGGATTGTTCATTGTTCGAAGCGTTCGTTATACGAGGTACAACTGTACTATAAAGGTGGAGTGTCGAAGTTAAATGTGGCTAAACTTTGCCAGGTCCCTTCTGTTTGTTTTTGAGGATTTTTACTTTATTTGAAATTGATTGAGTAATCATTGGAGGAGCTGCGTTCATTGTCAATTTGTTGATACGGAGGCTTACAGAATCATGAATGATGCAATATGAAATGAATAGAGTAATTATTCAGTACAACAGTAGAGAGTAAATCTTCAGAGTTACTACATAGGAGAAGACAGCAATAAACATCGTAGAATCCTTCCAAAGAGTTGTACTACTGAAAAGGGAGTGAATCTGTAAAACTCACCTTGGACAATTTGAGACAAATATTCACTCAAAAGGTGATCGATCTGGATCGTCCTAAAAGTGCATCGTTTGGTCATCGAAAGTGTTATTGTATGTTGTGCTCCTGTGTATAATAAAAGTGATAAAGTAGTGTGTGTGTGTGTGTGTTTTTTTTTTTTTCTTCGATATCAAGGCGATGTAACCTTTTTACTGATTGGCTTTATGTAAATAAATTTTATTTGAATTTGATTGAGTATCAAAAGGAACTGGTATATGGCACTTAATATTTAATTGCATTGAATTAGGGTGAGATAAGGTGTAATCTCAGAGTGGTGACAGAGCCATTTATTGCACTTTTGTGAAGAACATATGGCACCTAATCTTTTGATCTACTGGAACTGATTATTTAATTACACTTTTGCATATATTCAATTGTTTAAGAACTGTTTATTACTGACTTTCTTTTAATTTTTTTTTGAAGTGAAACTTCTTATGCGGCGCCAACGACTTGGGGAAAGAAATGCTAACATGAAACGTTTTTCGCGTTACGGAAGTGATGTAGTTCAACAATCCAACCTTCATTGTTTCCAACAAATGGAAAGCACTGATTGTTAACATCCGAAATGGAGCGTGATCAGCAAGAGAGAAGGCCTCTGCATTGAAATGTAATACATTGTTACATCATCATAGAGCAAGGTCAAAAATGCAAACACCGAGTTGGGCTGGTGAAGCAATGATTGTTAACGTATTGTTGACTATCGTAGCAACAATGATTTTCTTCACTAACTCAACTTGGTGTTAGCATTTCTGACCTCGCCCATTGATAGTGCAAATTCAGGGCTTATTATTATTATTATCATCATTAATTTTTATGATTGCAGTTATGTGAATCAAGCAGAGAGTTCGGTGCCAAAAACAGCTGCAGAACGCACGAGGGCATACAGAGCTTGTAGACGAACTGAAGAAGCAATTCCAAACAAAAAAAAATAAAAAAATAAAATGGAAGCTAAAGAGTCAACCGGGCGCATATGAAATTTTCGAGCTCATAAATGACAGCAGTTGGAATCAAATCCGCCATATACATCTGCAAAAATGCAAAAAACAAAAAATACCGGAATGTACAAAGCTCCATAGAATAAAATATCTCTTCTAGGGGGCTTTGGAATATACGACATAACACTCCACAATAAAGGTAATTTTAATAAAATAATGTAAAGCGGTGATGAACAGTGTTGTTTATCAACAATCATTCCGTGAGAAATGACTTTATTAAATCAACAATCACAGAGCTTCGAATTTTACGGATAGTCTTTGCTCTACAACAATCAATTGTTTTATTCAAATTATTTATTATTTTGAAAATTCCTTAACTTTCAAATTTATACTCAATTTTATCGATGGAGGGTCGGTATTAGATACATTCCTATTCTACTTTTAAATGCTCAAAAAAAAAAAAAAGCAACAGAACAAAAATAATTATAAACTGCATGTCCGCGTGTAATGTCATTTTTAACAGACTTCAAAAAAAGGAGGTTATCAATTCGACTCATTGTGTTATATTGTTGGAATTGCACAATATTTGTATAAGTTAATCTAGGTGTATGTGGGCTTCTAAACAGGTGCGCCAAATTTCATAAGTGTGTGTATGAATGTATGTATCAGTGTTGTCCCCAAAATATTTTATCACGTGGGTGGAAGGATAAAATAGCTGGGCAGACAAAAATTAGAAACAAATAAAATATTATGCAGTAGTGTGCAGTTTTTCACAAATTCAGCCAGGCGGTCACCAAAATCAGCCGGGCGGCACGCCCGTTCAAAAGGTTGGTTTGGTTTATTTCGTATTAACGTCCTTTTCAACTGCTATGGCCATTTCAGGACGGTGTTATAGGGGCCGCAAATTTTGCCTCGCAAGGGTTCTTAAACGTGCAGCCAGCAAACGACTACACGGGACCAATGGCTTTACTTCCCTTCCAAAGGAAGTGCGTGATCTCAGGATTTTCCCTGAAAAAATCCTTGTCATCCTCAGCCGGGATCGAACCCGCGTCCTAGGGCATCAGAGGTGATCACGCAACCCCTAAGCCACAGAGGCCTGGGGAGAACCCTGTGTATGTATGTTTGTCCACATATTTCTCAAAAACTAGAAAATCAATTGCAATAATTCTTTTATTTATTAGATTAAGTATCTTTCAATTTAGGGAACAGTCCAAGTTTCATCAAAATCGGTTCAGTAGTTTCAAGATATGGACTGGTTATATGGTTAGATGATAGTGAAAGTTTCAGACTTGTGCGACTCCCCCGAGCCAATTGAGCCGCATCAACTGGGTGCGGAAGAGAATGAACTTCCAGTGCGCTCTGAAACAGACACCACGCGTCGTAGAGACCAACCGACTCAGAACTCAGTACCTCTCCGGCGCTCCGGTCGCACCCGGCATCCGCCCCAGCGGTATTCGCCTAGCTAAGTGCGACGGGAGGAAGTGTCGTGTCGGCGATTAACATGCTATTGTTATCGCGCACGATCCTCATTATTGTAGTGGTGTTTGTTTCTGTATTGTCTATCCATTGTTGTGCCCACCATTGTCGTTGTTGTTTATGTTTTGGAAACGAACGTTCGCCAGCCATTCCTCTCTCCCAGCCGTAATCGTATTGATGACACGCCAGTCATCCATTCCACCACCACGAATGCACGTCGGAGCCGGACACTTTACCACCAGGTAATCCATAGTCCATAAGTTTAGTCCTGTTCCATCCCATCGAATCCCCCACAAAAACGCAACAGTTTTTTTACACTCTGTGTAATCTTGTTGGTTAACGTCATTCTGGCAATGCAGTAACATGCATTTTCTACTTGTTTTTTTTTCGTTAATAATTTTTGGATTAATTGTATTGCTGGAGACCTTGTTTCAATGTCAGAAGTACATATTTTAATTTATTGTATAATAAAGTATATTCTAAAACATTATTTATATTTCTCTAAAGCTTTTGCAACAATTTTAACCTTTAAAATAAGACATTGTACTGTTGCTAGAACATAAACTTCTATTTTTATAAAATTACTTTGATTTTTTTAAAAATAAATCTTTATTGTTTTAAATGATTGGGTTTTTAATCATTATTAGTAACTAATCTTTTTCACTGATTACATCATCCAATTATTGTTCTGAAGAGTTTGAATATTAATTTCTTTGTTAGAAGGCGATTAAACAAAGACAAGTTAATTTAAAGCCAAGAACTCAAATCAAAGTAATCCACCCTCTCAGAGAGTTTAAATGTAACATAATTTTCCTATAAAAAGATAGTAAGCAAATATAAAAGAAAATAGATACAGTCACTACTGCTACGTGCTAAGCATTTCCAACAATAAAACACCTGAACACTCTTCATTTAAAGATAGGTATTCACATCTACTTCATTGCAGAGTTCCATTCATAATACGTATTCTTAAGTAAATTACCAGTTTCAAAGAAGAAAATTGCTACGAAAAATTATACCGGATTAGATATAAATATTTTTTCAGTGAAATGAATTTCCAAGAAAATTCTCCTGCCTTTTGATATGTCATAAAACTTGCATTACATTTGAAAAAACAAATCACAATCATCCAATATGACAAATTTCAAGACAACAGTCAAGTTCATCATGCACCCAAAATGTAAATCCTCAAATCCATTTACCTCACTGATGAATGAAATGACTAATTACTGCAGGATAAGAAAGGGTAAGGTCTCATGCTGTGGTTGTGAGGGTGTTGATATGTGTGGTAATGGAGGTACTGGTTGAGTTTGTGGAGTCTTATACATCAGTATACCTATTTTCTTTTATATTTTCTTACTATCTTTTTATAGGAAATTCTTTTGCACTTAAACTATTTGAAAGGATCGGTCGCACATAGATTTTTCAGCAAAAATTATCTGATAAAAACACGGTTGACTTGAGATCACGGCTTTAATTAACCAGTCAATCATTTCCTAACAATAAAATTAATCTTCTAATCCTTCGGAACAATAATTAACCAGTGATGTATATCTAATTAATACGTTAAATTATTATACCGTATTATTGTTGTAATCTTAACAAAGAAAAAAATAAATAAATTCACATGGTAAAGCTATGCTCTATCGCTATTGGTCAGCATTTGTTGATGGCTGATGCTGAAGAAATAAGGAGAAATACTAGTTCATTAAAATGAGATTACTATAATTATTACATATTTTATTAATAAATCTATGTAAGTTTCATTAAATATATAAAAATAATGACGATGTCTATATAAATAATAAAATTACCATCTAAATTATTATTTAAAATACTATGGAACGCTAAAATGAAGTAGTTCGAGACTAATGATATTTCTCCACAATCAATTTATTTACAAAATTGAGAAATATTGATCTTGTTGATCAATTGATTGTAGAGAAATATCATTAGTCTAGAAATTATTCCCCCAACATAAATTGTATTAATATTGAAGTAGTTCGATTTTTTTTTTTTTTTAGTGTCTAGAAGTATGCGGCCTAAAATGAATGCAGCCAATATTCGAAAAAATATAGTAATTTGCCTACAAACATCAGGTGATCATAAAAATCTGGCCGCTCAATATATATGCATTTTTATGGATATTCCTGACAGTTTCTCCCCTGGAAACAAGAAATTCAATCAGAGCACGCTGTTTGTACCGTGCACAACTGACAACCGCCATTTTTAACACTCAATATTGTGCTGGCATCTGCTGGTGGTGCTTGCAACTTAGCACCACAGAGACTGAAGGTTCAAACTAGAACTCCTCAAAATTTCAGCTGCATAGCATTGTTCTTGTTGCAGAAATAAATTATGGTGCATTACTTTATTGAGCAATCGCTGTAGTACTGCCCCTTTATTATGCAAGTTAACAATTAGAATTGATTTTAATATGTATAAACAAATTAGATTAGAAAAATACTGGCAGGTTTCACGGTTCAAAATAAATGGTTTAAAAACCGTTTATGTTGGCCAAATAAACGAAATTAGTTTTAAACAAAGGCAGAAAAACGAAATAAATGAAAATGCCACAAGCTATCGTTTATTTGTTCATTTATTTGTGCATTTCCATTTTTTCTGAGTCAAAACAAAATGGAGGACCAAAGCATGCCGAAGTGGCGGGAGAAGTCGCGATTGCCAATTTTATTGTGGAGACTCCATGTAGTTAGACTCATTAGCAAACTCATTAGCTTCGTCCTTACTCAAGGAGGCGGCCATGGCCATATGGCAAGCCATTTTAACATTTATTCCTTCTTTTTGTGTGGTGTACAAATACTTTGACATATCGTTAATTCTTTTGCACCGTTTTAACATTTTTTTCTACAACAATTTCTGCAATGTACAAATTCTCAAGACATATCGTTAATTTCTCTGCGCCATTTTAGCATTCAGTCTTCGTTTTTGTGCAATGCACAAATATTTTGACATATCATTAATTTGAATTAAGGATATGTACATTTGAATTTGTGATATGTGAAATTAAATTAGTGTTATGTACCCTCAAATTTATGATATCTAAAATAGAATTAATGATATCTTTAATTATGCTTCATTTTAAGATATCATTAATTCAATTTCACTTATCACAAATTTGAATGTACATATCCTAAATTCAAATTAATGATGAAAAATAGGAAAGAAAATTCCGCAGCCTGGATTCGAACCAGGAACCTTTGGCTCGGACTGCCAACGCGCTAACCAATTGTGCCACTGCCGCCATGAAAGCAAACCGCTATTTGCATGACCTTAGGGCTTGGTTAGAGCAGTTACCTAGTTCGCAGGCTGGGACTATCTTTCCTAAGGCGTAAATTCTTAAAGAATAAATCATTAGATGGTCAGTGAGGGTTTTAATGGTACGCCTACCTCAGCTGTTCGAATTAATGATGAAAAATAGGAAAGAAAGTTCCGCAGCCTGGATTCGAACCAGGAACCTTTGGCTCGGACCGCTAACGCGCTAACCAATTGCGCCACTGCGGCCATGAAAGCGAACCGCTATTTGCATGACCTTAGGGCTTGGTTAGAGCAGTTACCTAGTTTTCATCATTAATTCGAACAGCTGAGGTAGGCATACCATTAAAAACCTCACTGACCATCTAATGATTTATTCCTAAATTCAAATTGATGATATATCAAAGAATTTGTGCATTGCAAAAATAGTGGTGGAATAAATGTTAAAGTGGCGCAAAGGAACTAGCGATATGTCAAAGAATTTGTATATTGCACAAAAAAAATCATTTTACATCTCACAAATTCGAAGGGCACATATCGCCAATTCAATTTCTGATATCATTAAATAGCTTGAATTTGTGATATGTAAAATTGAATTAGTGATATGCACCTTGGAATTAACGATGTCAAAGAATTTGTGCATTGCAAAAAAAAGAAGAATAAATGTTAAAACTGCTTGCCATATGGCCAAGCTTTAAACAACTAACTCCCTCTTTAGTCAGTTATTTTAAAAAACCATTTAAACTGATGGCGTTGTTACAGCTTCCAAAGTTTGATCCGCTTAACGGTTTATTTTTAAACAGCTTTTTCTTAACGTTTCAAAGCATGAAACCAGCCATTTATTTTGTCCAAACATTACCTTAAACAATAACTCCGTTACGTCTGATGCACTGAACATTAATAGCACTTTCTCGGGAAGACATCCTGTAAACGATGCATTTCTTTTTAAATCGGCACAATATTGAAAAATTGATGCTAGAGGATTGATTCCAACGCCGCCTCCGATTAATAATAAATTGTGAGGTGTGGAATATAAATTATTATCATAAAAAAATTCACCACCAGAACGGATTTTAACTTTTGTGCCAACTTGACACTAAAAAAAAAAAATTTAAAAAGAGTTTTAATTGCAATTATTAATTTACATGGGGAAAAAAAACCCAGCAATAATGAATTGGACACATACTTTACTGTGGATCCAGTACGCAGGAGGATATTTTGAAAATTTAACAGCTAAATCGATGATCCTTTGATGAAGTAATTTTTGTGGGCTTGACCAAATACTAAAACCTCCAACTTCATTTACATCAGGTATAAAAAAATCTACCCTATAATAAAATGAGAATTAATTTACAAAATTGTAATAACAGATTTGATAATTTAACTTTCATAGGAACAAATATAGAGTCAAACTTCATTAACACAACACTGCTTAATGCTTAATCGTGCTTTACTTGTATTTTCCCTTGGTCCCGTCCCCTTGAAAGCTATTTCTATGTACTATGGCTCACTTATTACAAACTCGCTAAATATAAAATTATCCTCTGCCCTGAGCCCGTCGATGTAATTTACATGTAAAAATGCCCCAAAACCACAAAAAAATTTTTATGAATATTCGGTTAATACAAAAAATTTTTGGCAATTTTTTTTGTTGTTTAAAATTTGTTTTTATTTTTATTAAGTGAAACTTTTAATATGAGGTGCTACCCAAAAGTTCCAGGAATATCTTTGTCACTGGTGATGTATAGCTAGTATGTTGAAACACCGCCACATATCCTTTATGAGTCAGTTCTGCGCAAGCGGCTTTGAGATAGGAAGTCACGTTTAGTTGTTATGTGCATTTTCCCACGGCCATCTGTCATGTGACTTGCGAAACTGACAATGCCTGATTTCCAAGAGCAACACATATGCATAAAGTTTGGAAAACCGCTCCAGAAACGCATCAAAACAACATGTGTCGAACTGGCCAACGCCTGAAAATGTCGCTGCTATTCGGAAAAACGGTCCTGGAGGATGGTAGAATGATCATCCAGGACACGTGCAAGATTGTGGGGCTGTCGTATGGGCTGCATCAAAGGAATTTATCCGACAAACTGAACATAAGACAAATTGCCGCAGAGTTTGTTGCGCAACTTCTCAGTCATGACAATGCGAGGCCACACACTGCGTTAATCATCCAGGAGTATTTGGCGCAAAACAAAATAGCAGTTGTTCCTCATCTGCCCTATTCACTCGACCTGTTACCCGGTGACTTTTTCTTATTCACCAAAATGAAAATTAACTTGCGGAATGGGCTCGAGGATTCTATCAAAAAACCTTTATCCTTGAATACTGTTTGCCGCTACATCAAAAAATGTAAACTGAAGGTCTATTATGCAAAATGAAAGGTGTCTGTAAACACATTGCAGAAATGTAGGTGCCTGGTTTAGGCATATACCCATCTGAAGTGGACTGACGCCCACAGTGGCGACGTGTTTTGTGGTTCGATGAATCTACAATTACGGTTGTTGTTGGCGAAAATCGTCGGCGTGTACTTAGGACCAAAGAGGAAAAGGACAATCCTGCCTGTTACTGACGTGCTGCGGAGAAGCCAGCTTCAATAATGGTCTGGAGCTGCATGAGTGCCAATGAATTGGGAAACTTGCACATCTGCAACGACACTGTTAATGCACAAGCATATACTGGAATTTTAAAAGAACTTCTTTTTGGAACCCGTCCTTTTCTATTTCAATAAGATATTGCTAAACCCCCACACCATTTGCAAAATAGGACAGTGGGTCTACAATAGACAAATTCGGGTATTAAATTAGCCTGCCTGTAGTCCTGATTTGTCCCCAAAAGAGAATATATGGCAAATTACGTCAACGATGATCCCGAACATTCAACAGCTGAAAACTTTTGTACAGCAGGAATGGCAACAAATTCCTGTTGTAACGGTACAGAAATTGCTATCATCTGTTTGTCAACGGCTGCAAAGCCTGATCAGAAGGAAGGGAGATCTCACTCAACGGTAATTTGCCCACTGTCCCAAAGTTTTTGGAAAAAGCTAAACAGGTAAAGCTCCTTCTTGACACGATTTTATAAACCTTGACCCTGGCCCTTTTAGTGACTCACCTCTGATAAACTGGTGTGCTAAATCTGTTATGAATCGAAAGAATAATCCCCATCACCCTCTCTGATTGGTTGTGCCCTTTTATAATGCGATTTACTTTATGTTCACTTTTCATTTAATTTTTTCACCTGATGAAAGATGGAAGCATGGCTTCCCAAATCAAGGGGAAGTCAATAAATAGTAAAAATACTGGGATAGGAATCTGAAACACAGGTAGATTTGCATGTTATTATCTTCTTACTTCTCAACATAATTCCTGTGTTGTTAATGCATTTTTCTTATCGACGTAATAGAAAACTGGGCTTTGCTGCCTGAGCCAGTTTTACACTTCACTTTCAACCTCCTGGACCTCGCTTTATTCCGAGCGACTTCCCCCTATCTGGTCCCCTCAAAAACCATCTTGGCAGCTAGCGTTGTGCAATTGGTGAGGGAGGATGAAAGTGAAGTGTGAAACTGGGTCAGACAGCATAGCGCATTTCATAACAAGAAGGCATCGAAAGACTAGTACGTCAATAGGACAAATGCATCAACAACATTCCTCACATGTATATGGGTTTTTCAATTTTATTGTTATTTAACTTCATTTATTTCATTTTTTATTTATATAAGTTTAATAATTTTTTTTTAAATTTAATTTCTGCAATAGCTGTTGTAGCTAAAGAGAACTCTTTGTTCCGTGTAATATAAAATATCACCTCACCACTGCCCAGCCTTAAAAGTAAAGTCAGGATGATCAACCTTCAGTGACAAAGTCTTTACAGTCGAGGACACAGTTTTCATATCCACCACTTCAGCTGATGAAATTACCTATAAATAGACAGCATTTAATTTACGTACGCAAAACTAGTCTAAAGTTTGCATTGCCCTTTCAAAGTAAGACACTGTGATAAAATTCATATAATGAATAATTCAACAGGAAAATACTGAAATATATTATACATTCTGACGTGGCTGTGCCGAAGTAATGACGCTATGATCACGAGAATGGGTGATTTCGTGGTCTGAATGCATGTTTCCAACACACCTGAAAGAGGAAAAAAATGAAGTTAAAAATAATTGTGGTTAAAACATAAAAAACAGTAATGAATATTGACAAATAAAAAATTAATTTATTTCACTAAGGTTCCATCATGAGACTTCTTGAAGTATCAAGGATTGCACGAAAAGCCTAATCAACTTGTGCTTATATCTGACAAGGGAACTCCACGTACTCAAGAGTCACTGAATTTGATAAAAAAAAATTTTCAAGTAGCGTCCACCTAATTAAATACCATGTAAAGCTATCCCGTATAATAGACAGGTAACCAGAGGACTTGATAAAATTGGAAAATCATTCAACCTGATTGTGACATACAAAAGCAACCACACTTCCAAAAAAATCTTAGTAAGCACCAAAGACAAGATTATGCCATTGCATAAGTCGGGTGTGTATCAGTTAAAGTGTAGGACATGTGACCTTAAATATATACATCAAAGCAGAAGACGAATCGAAACCAGAATGAAAAAACATTTTGGTTATACAGGGTGTTTCAAAATTATGTACAATAAATTTAGTTACATATTCTTCAGGTCAAAAGAAGACGAAAATGTTCTAAAGCACTTTGTCTGGAAACGATTTGTTTGCGAGTAATCCAATATCATAGAGTAGGAAAGCATGGTAGTTAGCGGACGATATTTTAGCAGTTCCAGCATTTCGACCCAACACTATGTTGACTGGTTTGTTCCATTTAAACCTACGTTAGGGTTGTTCCATTAGTTGTGTACGGTTGTTTCCATTACTGTAGTTTCACTACTGTACATCCACTAGGAATATCAATTTCAGAACGTTTGCGTGCTTTGACATACGCATTACAATTTACGTAAAAAAAAAGTCATGTACACGTATTCCAGTGCAGAATACACTGAAATGCACCTAATGTATGGTCTTGCGGACGGAAATGCTGTGGAAGCAAGAAGACTCTACCAAGAACGCTTTCCGAATAGATGTTTGCCAAATAACCGAACATTTATGACTGTCGACAGACATTTGAGGGAGCGTGGTTCCTTTGGCCGTCAAATAGGACAAGGGTGGACTGTAGCACATTCTCCGGGTGAGGAGGATGTGATAATTGACATCACACATGATGAACCACAGACAACACCCGTCGTATTTCTTCCATGGTACACATTCCGCACTCATCTGTTTGGCGCATTCTTCACCGTCAGCTTTTGCATCCATACCACCTGCAACTGGTTCAGGCACTGAACCCAACGGACTATCCACACCGATAACGATTTTGCCAATGGATACAACGTCATCATGCTGCAGACCCTAGTTGTCTCAGCCAGATATTTTTCACGGACAAAGCAACCTTCACCCAAACAGGAATCGTAAATTCTCACAACCAGCACCATTGGGCAGATGCTAACCCGCATGTTACCAGAGCTCGAGCGCATCAAGAGCGTTTCTCCGTGAACATTTGGTGTGGAATTGTCGGAAATAACTTAATTGGCCCTTATGTGTTGCTGCCACGATTGACTGGGCAAACGTATCTTTTGTTTCTGCAGAATGCATTGCCAGAATTACTGGAAGATGTTCCTCTTTTGATAAGATCTAACATGTGTTTCATGCATGATGGCGCTCCAGCACATTTCAGCCATGTTGTGCGAGCACACCTTAATGCTACATACACGAATCGGTGGATATGTCGAGGTGGACTGGTAGCCTGGCCTGCAAGATCACCCGACCTTAATCCCTTGGACTTTTTTCTGTGGGGTCATGTGAAAACGATCGTCTACAGCACAGAAGTTCCTAACATTATGGATCTGCGACAACGAATTGAAAATGCATGCCAAACCGTTCGTAATGCTGGTGACGAACTCTTCCATGACATCAGATGGTTGCTCATGCAACGAGCCGAAGCGTGCGTGCGAGCTGATGGCGGGCACTTTGAACAATTCCTGTAATTTGGAGCCACGGGTTTAGTTGGCTGTATCGCGTAAATAAATCGCTGCCAGACAAAGTGCTATAGAACATTTTCGTCTTCTTTTGACCTGAAGAATATGTCACTAAATTTATTGTACATAATTTTGAAACACCCTGTATAAAGAATTATAAACCGGAAAAGTCACGATTTGCAACCAGTGGTCATTCAGCCAAGAAAGAGAACTTGCAAATTCTACATATGACGGACGACCAGAGGCCTCTTAATTTCTTGGAATCCCTTGAAATCTCCAAACACCCCCCGAATAAGTTAATGAATCTAGACAGAGGACCAATGGACTTAACCAAGTGGAAGAAGATTTTATTACTTCATTATATTAAATAATTTTGATTCACCTATCCCATTTTTTTTGTTGTTTACCAATCATGAGTTCTTAGCTTACTTGACCTCTGATTGGTGCATCTTACCCATTCCCATTTTACTTTAATTTCTCATCCACTGATTAGCCCTTTGAATGTATCATTTCTCGCCCACCTTGGTAAATGTTGGATATTGTATCATACTGAAGAAAGTCACTTGGTGACTGATATGAAGAATAAATTTTTCTTGTGGACAAGTGGACTGACCTCCTCTCTTCTTT
The DNA here is from genome assembly GCA_023313115.1 of Rhysida immarginata. Lineage (NCBI taxonomy): Eukaryota > Metazoa > Arthropoda > Chilopoda > Scolopendromorpha > Scolopendridae > Rhysida > Rhysida immarginata. The sequence continues at coordinate 141,555 of JAHWFO010001731.1, read as the reverse complement.
TGTCTTTGCACGTCTTGCAGTTATTAGGAGCTTTAGCAAAAAGTTACTTATAAGAATGCACGCTTGGTCTGTCCATTTATCCGGCTGTCTGCAGTTTGCACGATAATTTTGAAAACGGATTAACCTTTTCAGATTCCATTTTCAGAGATGTGACCATCAAGGTCTTAGCTTTTCAGGATTTTTCGTGGACCCCTTTAAGTTGAATTCACGTGCTAAAACAGGACCGTAAAGAATACCAAGATTATGGCATGTTATATAACAATCGATTCATCAAGAATGAATACAGTGTTATTTTCAGAAAATTTCTGTTTATCTTTTAAGCACTGTTGACATGAGCACACGACGATCGCTTTGTCGACGCAGGACTATCAATTGTTCACAATACATTAACAACTGTATTTCTGCTTCACAGCTGAAACTCCTTGGAATGTTTACAAGGTTTTATTCTGATTATTACTGGAGGTTTAAATCAAGTCTCCTGATTTAAAATATTCTTATCTTCATTTATTTTTCGTATTCTTGTACTACTTGTTACATATCGCAACGTTTATAAAAGTACTTGTCATTTTCATGTTTACCTAAACTTTTGGGACTATTGTACAAGGATGTCAGTTTAGTAGAGATACAGTATTACTGTACTTTGAAGACTGCATTGAAGTCCATATTATCTTTATTGTTTCTTAATGAGAATAATGGATTATACTTGGTCAGATTAGGGGCAAGTTTGGTACATACCTTTGTACAATGGAAATTTTTTTGAATGAACCAAAATATCGATGCATAAACTTGACCCTTTGGTAAGTCATCTGGAAATAGATAAATGGAAATTATATACAAATTTAATATAAAAAAAAAAAAAAAAAAATTAGATCATAAATACAGTAAAACTTCTAATACAACCACCTCTCATATACTTCTACTCAAACTTTTTTTGAAGCATTTCAAGTTTTTAAAGCTAATCATGCTTCAACCTGTCCATGAATGCCTATTTTCAGTGCATATACAATTTTTCATCTTGAAACTAAGCAATCTGTAACAAGATCTGATCAAAATGAACGGTAAAAAATACAATAACATAATAAGGACTGCGCTAATGAATTTATTTCAGAAAAAACCAAACTAACACGAAAGTTTAATTCTCCAAATTTCATTTGGCAATATTTAAGAGTGTGTCGTTTCTGAAATGCTCACAAGAGGCACTTTCATTCAAAATGGAAGTAAAAGAAACAAGCTTATTGTGTAATGGAATATGAATATACTTGGCTGGTAAATTTGTTTAGAAACATTTCTGAACAATATTTGCAAAAGATGCACCTCATAGTCACATCATCACATGTTGGATGAAACAGTTTGAGAAGACCGGCTGCTTATGCAAGGGACAAAGCAGAAGACATCCTCCTGTTAACAATGAAATGATGAAAAACATTCGTGTGAATTACTTACAAAGCGTCAGCAAGTTGAGATAACATGCTAGCAGATAAGTTAACATGCCGGAAGCGACAGTGTGGCAACTGTTACGCAAGCATCTGCAGTTCAAGCTTTACAAATTTCACATACAACAGATGTTAAAAACTACATTTGGGGATATGTGAAGGACAAAGTCTTCACATCCACACTTCAACAAGACTTGCATTATTTAAAGCTGCGGGGACCAGATTGACTCAATTGATCAGGCTAGCAGGAATGTGGGCAAATATTAGATCATCTTCTAAATCTCTGCCGCAAAAAGCGAGCCTTTGTAGTTTCCAAGAAAAGGATATCAAGTGTACTAATAACATAGGCAAAACCAGAAGAAGCATTATTCCTGAGGGTAAAAAGCACACCAATCCAAGACCATCCACTAGCCGTACTCCTGACAGCATCTGGAAAGTTCGGGTTCTCGTAACCATTGAATAAAAGGTAGGGACATTTGTATATCCGGTTAACACAATTATCAATCATGATTTACAATTGGAGAAGCAACGCAAGAGCCATGTTCATAAGTTGTTGTTGTGCCATGGTGAAGGATCAACTGCTGTAAACTGTATGAACGATACCTGTCAGATAAAAAGATCACACTAGATAAAGTGTATGTTTATTTAAACGACTACAACAAGAACTGAGCCATTTATTATCGCCCAAGATGTTCTAAGGACTTCAGAAAATGGTATCGTGAATGCAAGGAAGCATTTTCAAAAAGTTTCACGATCGTGGCGGGATACACTTACAATGGAAAGTTAACTTTACACAGAATTGAATCAAGCCAAAGTCAATGCCATATACTATCAGACTAACGTTCTAACCCCCATATTTACCCCTGACATCCCTGGTTTGTGTGGTACAGAGATAAACAAGGTGTGGCTACACCAAGACAAGGTGTCGAGTTACACTGCTGCATCATTTTGCTGTTAATGGAACACATGAAAGAAGATATCGGAATCTGCTCTAATCCATTCAGTGAGATGCCCATTAATTCACCGGACGCATCGCCTACGGAATTTTGTGGCTTTGCACTACTTAAACAGGCCCTCGGAAAGAGATGACTGCGAACAGTGGAGGGTCTTTGCAAAACATGTCCACAGGAGTGGTTACAAATTGATCTTGGTGTTCTGCGTTCCAGCCTCCTGCAGTGGCAACTGCAAAATGGGAATGCATGGCAACCATATTGAATATACTTAATGGTGGAAAGGGGTTCTTCACCTTTTCCAGCTCTCAGTGACTTGTAACCATAGAGCCCTAACAACCATCTGTATTGATTAACACCTTAATTCTACAGGGAAGAATATAGAGACACAAATCAATAGTTGCCCATTCCCAAATATATAATAATCATTAGATCATGTTTCTCTGTTATGTAATGGAAGGGGAGATAAGAAAAAACTCTCATAGGGCAAAACTCCCATATTTGTACAAAATTTCCACAAAGAAAGTACAAAGGGGATTATAACCCAGAAACCTTATGTTTTAATAAGCTGGTATTTTTTTGTATCCCAAGATTAATTTACCGAATTAGTTACTTGGCAATCATATTTGATCAAAGATTTCATTGGTACATGCTCTGTTAACATACAATTTTATGATATACAGTCAAATCTGTCTATAACGACCACCTACGGGACCAAGCAAATATAGTCGTTAAGCCCAGGTGATCAATCAAACAAATTACCAATCAACTCACATGATTCGAAACAGGCATGTTCATTTCTTTATAAAAGAATGTAAGCTACTTTGTTTGCACTTTCTTGTCTTCCTAGTGAAATTTAAATCTTCAAGATGTTTTTCGACCACATCCAGGGTGTTTTCATAAAGTCGCCAACAGACCATGCTGAAGTGGGCAATTATTAGGTTTGTGATTTTAGAAGCTTTGATGATGATTATTCGAAACTGAAACTTTGTCGTTAGAACTCGGTGACTACAATTAAAAATACCCGATTATCCAGCCATCTAAAGAGTTGAGTTTCTTCTGCCATTTTTATTCCGATCGACCAAATAGAGCCCAGCCTTGAAGTCATTAATTTTAGGTTGTTAGACCTAGTAAACAATATTAGTAGGCTAAAAAGAACTAGAGATTTCATTTCTTTTACCTGTTGACTCTGATAGGTTGACTGCAAAAAATTGTGTGGTGGTAGAATGGGCACTTAGATTAGCACCTCATTGATTGATTGCAGAGAAAAATGTAGTTTTGTAATTGGCACTTAGGTTAGGACCTGATTGGTTGCGTGAGTGGTCATTATAGACAGAGTTTTTAGTATACATTTAGAATACTTAGGGGATCAAAAATGCCGGTCATTATGCTAACAGATTTCCCATTAACTTTCTGCGGGACCAAGCAAAAGTGGTCGTTAAGCTCAGGTGGTTGTTAGCACAGGTTTTACTGAGATATAAACAATAAAATAGTCATGTTAATTGTAATTTATTTTAAGTTTTTTTGACGTGAAATGTCTTTCCTGCAAGGCTCTGGGGTGTTGACGAAGAAACGAGAGAAAAGCAAAAAGTGAAGCACTTTAAAACACTGTAGTTCTGAAAGTAAATTGTCAATGGGAATAGTTAATATACTATTAGACAGTGAATGATCAAAGTACATGACAAAATGCAATATCAAAAGTTATAGATGAATCAGTGCATGAGAAACAGTGAAAATTTGAGAAGGTTAGAATATATGTACACTGAGCTGCCACTTTATTAGGTGAGCCTGTTTAGTAAGGTTCTGATCCTCCACTAGCCCTCAAAGTCACCTGTATTCGTTTAGGCATGGATTCAAGAAGATGCTGAAAATGTTCGATATGAATGTTGGCTCATGTAGACATGAGAATGTCACGGAATTCTCAGAGATTCAATGGAGTGTAAGCAAGGACTACATGCAATGGGGGTCTCCTTGATCTAGGGACTGAGCCAGCCATTGCATCACAGAGAACTCGCTCTAATGTTCCTGGAACCAATTCATAGCTGGTGCATTTATCCTGCTGGAAGCAGCCATCTGCATGTGGATAAACTGTGAGCATGAAGAGGTGAACTTGATCTGCAACAATGTTTATGTATCCATTGGCGTTAAAACGACCGATGTTACAGGACCCAATCCATGCCAAGAAAACATTTCCCATGCCATTACTCCGCCTCCATCACCTGGCAAACTCAACACCATAAATGGCGGATCCATGGCTTCTTGTTGTTTTTGCTATATTCTAAGAATTACATCAACATGATGCAGCAGGAATGTAGATTCTTCTGACCAGGCAACGTTTTCCAATCCTTGTGCAGCTGTGCCCATAGGAGGCATGCTTGTTGTTCATCTCTGACAGCAATTGTATGATACCCCCCGAGATCGTCTTGGGCTTTGGTAACCCATTCGAACCAAGGTGCAACTAGTTGCCAGTTCCGATTTTTTTTCTGGCTACCTGAATTGTAATGAACAATAATCTTGTAGTTTTTCAGTACAAGTCTTGACATTCTCATCTTGCCTCTTTCGTCAACAAAAATTTCCATCCACAGGAGTCACGATGGCTATGTTTCTTGTTCCTTGACCCACTCTCAATAAACCCTTGAAACTGTGATATGTGAAAAGTTCAGGAGAATCACAGTTTTTGAAATGCTCATTCTAGCCCGTCTTGTACCTACCACCATGCCGCACTGGAAGTCAGTCAGATCACCAGCCTTCCCCATTTTTGCTATGGATTCACACTTAACCAACAGTAAAAAAATTACTTCGAGATATTCATACCATGATTTGTGATCATGCAGCATGCAAATCAGACAGTCACTCAATCTGCATATTTTATGGGTGCACCTAATAAAGTGGCAGCTCAGTGAACTGCAAATAAGTAGCTAAAAGCCTATAGAAAACGAGAGTAAGAATGAAAAGACTTTAAGAGGATTCAGAAAATTTAAAACAACTTTGGTCAAGCGAGACAATGCAAGCAGCAGCAGCGCAAAGAGGAATGTCATCCCGCATAAATAGGTGAGCATCTACGACTGAGCTGTATCACAGATTAAAAGTAAACTTTTTTGATATATAGAGCTGTATTTTTAATCTGTACCAAGCACTTTGAGTGGAGTTCCACATTCAATGCCAATGCAGATAGCCGATTCAAAACCAACAAAACAGAAAAATAGGTCCCCATGCAGGCCTTTGGCAATCAAATCATTACATTAAACAAAACTGCAATAGTGTTAACATTTGCAGGATGACAACTGTTAAATGTAAATCTCACATTTCTTACTATTGTCATCACTATTGTCACCCTTCTCCATTGTTTAAAAAGAACTGCATCAGTTGCAATATACAGGGTGTGGCAGGTATTTGAGAACAAAACTAAGCCTGCAGGTAAAAGGAACAGACACTTAAGATACCACAGGGCCTTTAATAGAATTTACATTTTTGTACAAAGGACTACAAAATACATGTTGTTATTTAATAAATCACCGTCCGCCACAATGGCAGCCTCCAGACGCTGTTGGAACCGCTAGCAGGCAGCAATGAGGTGGGTCCTCTGGATTTCTGCCATTACCTCCACAATAGCTAGCCTGAGAGCTTCAACGGTGTTGTTTGGATGCTAGTTGGACTCCCTCTCAACGACACCCCAGACGTAATAGTCCAAAGAATCGAGATCAGGAGGGCGGGGGGCGGCCCCCCCCCCCCCCACATGTTGGGAAGGATGTGGTCGTGAAGATTCGTGGTCATCCATGTTTGGCTGCTGTGAGCCTTATGACTTGGAGAAGAATCCTGTTGAAAAACATACGGCCTATCCCGTCTCCTCCGCAACACATACGACTTGTAATGGAGGTCTTCATGCACCGCACATCGAATGGTCGCCTCATTATAACCTGTAGTTCATCCTGAGTGCCCTTATGGACTTCCTAGGCTCCTCATCGACTGCAGCTTGGACAGAACGGATGAATTCCGGTGTCCTGATATGGTCTGAGCGCCGACGATGTCTGTGAAACAGTTGGTACATCACCACTGGCAGCGTGCAGTTCTCCCCGAACTTTGAACACGAACGAACAGGCGACTTTCAGGAATGCAACAATCGAAGTATCCTGCAGCCAAAGAGACGATGACAGCATGTCGCTTCATTTGCTGGGTTATCTTTAGATCCGCCTTGTTTCGGAATTGTTAATAGTATGACGTATTGAGTATTACGTCATACTCACATGTTCTCAAATACATGCTGCACCCTGTATTTTCTGTCTATTATTAATAAATAATTTTTTATTACCTTTATAACCTTTTTTGGACCCATCTCGTATTATAATAACAATTATCAAACCTTCAGGGTCAAAATTCTACAAATTGCACAGCACTGTTTACAGAAAACAACAACTTTTTTTTTTTTTTATTCATAAACACATCATAGCAACAACATACAGCACGAAAAAACAACTTGCGACACAGTGCAACTATCTGAAGTGGTGACCACCAGTCTCATGCGTTACAATGGCACGAGGAGATATGCAGTTTGGACTCTGGCAAACAGTATTGCATCTTGTTCTACTGAGGTTTCATACACCTATGACTTGATGTGCACCCATAGGAAAAAATCCAGAGGAGTGAGATCCGGTGATTGCGCTAGGCATAGAAAATTTGTTGTCCATGTGCTGGCAGAAATGAACATAAAAGTGAGCACAGACACTGTGAGATTGGAGCCATATTCTCTCGCAGGGAGTGAGTGGGTTGAAGTTAAATTTTCAATTTAAGAAAACAAATTAGATAATAAAATTAATGATGAGAGAAAAGAGGATAAAAAGAGCTTGGAATTTAAGGATCCTAAATTTATTGTCTTGATGACAACAGATTCTTTGATTCATGCAATATTTGATAGAAAGAATTAACTCTATTTCAATATTACAGGTTTTACAAACTGGTTTCATACACTTTCAAATGAATTTAATACTCTTTTAAATAGATTTAATACATTTTTAAATGAATTTAATACGATTTTAAAAGAACTGGCCGCATTTGATTTTTTGAGATGTAGTGACTTGAATTTCATTAGGAGTTGACTGTGTTTCAACATGTGAATTATTTTCATCATTTAATTCATTTTCGCAAGATTCTTCAGTGGAATTGGGATCACAAATAAGTCCGCTGTTGTTTAGATGTACTATTACTGTATTTCCTGTGCATTCATATTTTCATCTATTTCATCCGATTTTACAAACGAGAAATGTTCCTAATTTTACAATCGTCTGCTTTGGAAATGTTTGTCGTTAGGTGAAGCATTTTTACAGGTAAAATAGTCTTATAAATTATCGGCAGGGTAAACAGTAATATACATTTATAAAATTTATAAAAAGTTTGTAAAAATTTTAAAATAGTTTTAGTAATAAATTTAAAAAATTATTTTTAGAATATTTAGTAATTAAACTTTATTTACACACATTATATTTATTTAAAATCGTATTAAATTTATTTAAAATTGTATTAAATTCATTTAAAATTGTATGAAACCAATTTGTAAAACCTGTAAAAAGAGCATAACTCGTACATTCAAATCCTATTACATTGAAATAACTTATCTTTGCTTAATTGACACTCTTTAAATCGAACTGCTGCATTTTATGTGGATTTTTTAAATAATAGAGAAGAAATTTTTTTTCAGAATTCTTTGTTACAAGAGGTGGTTCGTTGTAGAAATTTTACTTTATGTATCAAATTGCTATTTTCAAATATCAACACTTTCTATACCGTAATGAGCAATCTACCGATCCTTAACGAAGATAAATAATGTTAAATTAAATAAGGGCTATAAAATCGGCTTAATAGTATTGAGATCTGCTGTTATCCTTCGTATAAATAGAGTATGTGAAAATGACTTGAAACTATTCATTGATTTAGATTTTTACTAGTAAAAGCCTTATTTCACGTAACCTAGCATAATTACCGGCGGCCATGGTGGAAGGAATGAGTGCTATGGCAAACAATATGTTTCATCAATTTAGTAGCTTCGGATAATAACACAAAAAAAGTATATTAAAGAAGAGAAAATTTGCCAAATAAATAAATCTTACAAAACTTTAAAGTTTCTATAATTTGGATTTAATATATATTTAAAATTACAAAGTATTAATTTAATATAACGATAACAGAGAAATGGTTTACCGTACTGTTTTCCCCAGGTCTCAACAGAGAGCAACAATGTAGAGAATACAAACCGTCGTTCAGTTTTGCACTGCAGCGCACCAAACGTCGGGTGCGTCAAGAGCTAGAGGCGTCTGCTTACAGAACAGTGTATAACGCTACCGTAAACTGGGGTAACTTTGGGACTGGGTGGTAAACTTTGGGACATGGAGTAAACTTTATTTTGCAGGGATTCCCTGGTGGAAACACTGTGTTGGTTCAGTCTGCAAAAACGTGCTCTCTATAGGCATGTAATGTGCAGCTATCTAGCGGCAATTTTGAGAACCCTAGTTCACTACACACGTGTGCAGCCAAGGTTGTTAAAAAGAAGGTGGCCTCTATCGGCCGATTTCTCTCAAAAGCACTCGCATTGCCTTCTGGGATTGTGACGTCACCTGGCAGGCGATCCGTCTCTTTTAACATAACAAAGCTGAGATAGCTGGAGTTCCATGTGCTTTTGCTAATAATAATCGCAATTATTTATTATTTTTAGTCCAATATTATAATCTAGAGTGGATTTGTTATATTTCCATGCATTTATTCTTCTCATGGCAATAGATATGAGCAAAATTTCATTAAATGAGCAACCCCCCCCCTCCCCCCACCCCACCCCTTCTTATAATGGTAAAAAGAGCACACTCGTAACGAGCAGAATTCCTCAGCAGAAGATGTGCTTTTGATACGAGTGTTAAAACGCAAAAATCCAACAGATTGCACTACGAGAAAATCGAAAGTTAAGAGAAAATTGAAACCTGAGAGAGAAGTTTAGAAAATAAAATATACATAAGACTCGTCGCTTTCATCTTCACCTCCTTCACTCGTACCAAGTAATTAAAACTGTTCAGTGACTTCAAATTCATTGGGAAAAACGACGAGGTGGGATACGCTTTCACTCTCAAATTGTAATATGAGCAAAACGAAAGTGTTCGGTCAGACTCAAACAGAAAGCAATCAGGTATGTACGCATTACTTTTTTTTTCTTCCTATCATATTTTTACAATTATACATTTATCGGCAGATGTTTTAATGCTGTACTAGCACTTAATGCTAAATGACTGAATACTGTAACAGGTTAATCGTTGAAGAATTGCTTTGACGAGGTGGCCTCGCTGTTGCAGTATTTGCTTTTGTATTTCTTTACTAAAGGTATATAAATAGGCCTGTTTTTGCAATCTCTGAATTTTAAACACATATTATTCCAATAAATTATTTATATAAAACCTTGGCATGGTTTTTTTTCATTTATATTGGTGATAGATAGTAGAAATAGGCTGGAAAGTAAGGGTCCCCCCGCTATTCCCTATTATTTTCTATGGCGTTCGTCTGCTCCAACCTTCCAGTTGACGTCACGCGTCAACAGCCAATGACCATCGATCACCCCGATAGAGGCCACCTTCTCTTTAACAACCTTGGTGTGCAGCTAGGTTTTATTTTTTTCCACTGTTTTATCAAAATTCTTGTTTTCAAGAAACTTTCGCTTGTGCACGAAGAACTGCGAACATCAGATTACCTTCAGGTGTGTATGCATGTTAATTAATACATTCTTAAGTGTTTAACATAGAAGTAATCATGTTATCATAAGTATTTTGTTTCATAGCCTATAAATTGCAAATTTTCGGCTGTTCACGGGGTAACTTTGGGACTGTCCCAAAGTTACCCCATTTTTTGCATATTATGTTTTATTTTACATTGGTTTATTTTTTCAGGATTTTATTTACCAATAATGCCTATAGTTCATCCAACAAGAGAAAAACAGGGTGTGTCACAGGAAGTTTCAGATTAGCCAATCAGAGAAAGGGGGCCTCATGCGCTTAATCACTTCTGTCTCATGTCTCATTGAAGAAGCGCTTTATAATATTACAGCAGAAGCTTTAATATTATTCAATTGCTTTGCTTTAATTATAATTAAAAATGTTTGTACCCTTCATAAAATTATCTTTTAACTCAATTTTATATATATCGTTGTTCGAGATTCCCTGGGCCCTTTCTTTCCAGGAGTCGAAAAGCGAGGAGAGGGGGGTGGTAGCTTCGCATGAAGACGCTTCGTTTCCTTCTTGAACAATTGTTCGAACGCAAGAAAAAGAAACTTGCGTTGCCTTGGAAGTTTCTTCTATCAAAGTAGATGAGCTTTTAAAACACTATTTTCCTTTAAAGTAGCAAAATACGTTCCACACAAATCTCCCTAGCCTGGCTGGGAATAGTTTTTCCTTGTTTGGCTGAAGAGTTGTTGCACGGGCGTCGCCATTACAAATTGACTTGTGCAGCCGCTGAAGGAGAGATCCCACAAAGCAATGCGGATGAGTGAGTAGTCGATATCAGACCGAAAACACACCCTGTTTTTCTCTTGTTGGACGAAGTATAGAAATCCTAAAAGAGCTCTTGGCACAAGGCCATACCGAAATTACACTGAAGAAAATTTACTAGAAGCCTTATTAGCAATAAGAAAAAAGACACTATCGATCCGAAAAGCCGCCTCCAAGTACGGAATACCAAAAAATACACTGCATCTGAAATCCCAAGAAAAACATACTAAGTCGGTAGGTCGGGGTACAGTGTTTTCAGCAGTAGAAGAAGAACAGATGGTAGCGCACGTTGTTGCCCTATCAAACTATGGATTTCCAGTCAACACCTTTGATTTCGTTGTGCTGTAAAATCGTATCTGGATAGGATTGGAAGAAACGAAGCTCGCTTCAAGAAAAACTTACCAGGAACTGATTGGGCAGATTTCTTTATGAAGCGTCACAAAGCCATACTAACACAAAGAACCGCTAAAAATATCTCTTATTCTAGAGCAGCCACTGACGAACAAATTGTAAATAATTTTTTTGACAACTTAGAGAAAGAGTTAAATGGAATTCCAAAGGAAAACATTTGGAATTACGACGAGACAAACCTTGTTGATGATCCTGGTACCGGGAAAATAATAACGAAAAGAGGGACCAAATACCCTGAGAGGATACAGAATTCATCGAAAGCTTGTACATCCATTATGGTATGTGGCAATGCTGCCGGGGTTGTAGCCCCACCTTACGTAAACTATAAAGGCAGAGAAAATGTGGTCTACATGGACTGAGAATGGGCCTGCAGGTGCTAGATATAACAGAACGAAATCGGGTTGGTTCGATTGTAACTCTTTTGAGGATTGGTTTGTGTCATTAATGCTACCAATACTCAAGAAGCAGGAAGGGCCAAAGGCTATTATTTGTGACAACCTTAGTTCTCACATAAATGTAGAAGTTATCAAACACTGTGAGATGAATAATATCAAGTTTATTGCGTTGCCACCAAATGCAACTCATCTTTTACAACCACTAGATGTTGCGTACTTTCGTCCCATGAAGGTGGCTTGGCGAAAGATATTAAAGGATTGGAAGGAGACAGCAGCTGGAAGTCGTTGTACGTCAGTACCAAAAGACCAACTTCCCGCAATTTTGAAAACTCTATGGGAAGCTATGATTAAAGGCCCGGACAATCTTATTGCCGGCTTCCGCAAGTCAGGAATTTACTCCACAGACAGACAGCCAGTTCTGAAGAGATTACCATCAGGAAGCTTGGACACCTCTATTTCTTCTCTTGTTGGTGAAAGTTTTCTAGAACAAATTTCGAAGAAGCGTAAGGAGACAACTGAATGTCGAAGAGTGCAGAGGAAGAAAAATTTAAATGTTCCCCCTGGAAAAAGTATCTCTTCAGAAGAATTTAAAGCAGCTTTGCCAACACAACAGTTACCCGTTGATGAAGACCAACCATCCACTTCAACTGGAGTGAAAGCTAAACCGTATCACAAGAGAGGACAATCAGATTTAAAAACACTCCAAAAGAAAAGAAAACGGAAAAAGAGAGACACTGACAGCAGTAGCGAGGAAGAAGATGATAGGTTTTCTCTTCAAGACTCAGAAGACTCGCAGACATTTAGTGAATTTGAAAATCAATTGACCCAACCATTCCAGATGTACAACCATCAAATTTTCTCCAACATCTGAAAGTGGGAGACTTTGTTCTGGTGAGATATGAATGTGAATTATATCCTGGACGGATCGTTCAATTCGAAGATGACGGTGAAGTATTAATATCGGCCATGAAAAAATCAGCTTTAAATTGGAAATGGCCATCAACTCCTGATGAAATTCACTATCCAAAGGACGAAATTGTTCAGCAGATTGATGAGCCTGTACAAATTGGCCGGCGAGAAATTTTCAAAGTGAAAGAGCTGCTACTTTACATCGATCTCTTGGCTTCAGTTAACAAAAACTAAATTTTATGAAGTGCTTCAATAATGTTTGTTACATTTTCTGTTTGTTCAGTAAAGTTTCAAGGCCTAATTGTTTAAAAAATTATTATTTGCAATCTTTTTGTTCTTATGTCCTCTTAAATATAGTATTGTTGAATAAAATTGGCACCCACTCATTTTCCTTGTCAGTTTCTTATGTAAATAATGAGCCTATACAATATTGTTAGGGTAACATTGGTACAAAGTCATGTTTACTGCCGTTTCCAATGGAGATAATGCACTGTCCCAATTTTACCTTAATCAATGGGGTAAGATTAGGACAAATTTAAAATTTTTTTAGTAAAATACTCTTGTTTCTAGAGTTATTGTTCTGCCATATTTTGTTAGAGGAAGACTGACCTTACATATTAATAATTTTTTCAGCGTTTTAACTTTGAAAATAAAGATATGAGCAGCTTAAAACTTTGAAGTGTCCCAAAGTTACCCCAGTTTACGGTACCTTTAATACTGATTAAATAAAGAAAAAATTAAATTAAATATAAAGATAAAAAATAACGTTAGTTTTATTAATAGCCTGTTATTTTTATATCATTATTTGACATAAAAAATTAAAACAAAATAAAGTTTTGCATACTCCTTTATTAACCGACTTCAAAAAAAGAAGGTTATCAATTCGATGTGTATGTTTCCCTGACACAACGGGACATGACAAAACGGGACATGACAAAACGGGACAAGACAGAACGGGACAGACAAAACGGGAAAGGACGGAACGGGACGGTGACAAAAAGGGACAATGACAAAACGGGACGGTGACAAAAACGGACAATGACACAACGGGACATAGACAAAACGGGACAGAATCATGTTTCAAATCATCGATTCATCGTCACACAAAATCATCGATATTTCGTTACATCGATTTATCATCACACGAAAACATTCCACGAAAGTTTATAAAATTTATATAAACTTAAGAATATCAGGAGCATATTCTTAAGTATTTTCACTAAATGTGCACTTATACTGAAGAAGATATCAGAGGACAGTTATCCTTCATGGCAAGGAAAGGACTTAGTCACATATAGCCGATAACTAATATAAATACATCCCCTGAGGTCGCTATCTGGTTTCTGATAGCACAGAGGTCCCCTTAGCTTTTTTGGGACTCCTCCCGGATGACTAACATGACACGATGAGCCACCGGATGGCGTGAGCTCTCCCGTCACGTACAGTTGGCGTAATTACATCTTTAAATATACAATTACAATCAAATCCATGTCTTAATATTGTCAAATGTCAATTGACCTTACCGTCTTGTAAGTATTTATAAAATGAATATACTCTTCTACATCCCTCACACTACATGCATTTTGACCAGGATAAACGTTTAATATAATTATAAGTCGTTAATTATTCAAAATGAGATAATTTAATCAACATTGAAAAATTATTTACATTCAAACTTTCATATACTGAAACTTTTGGAAAACAAAATGCCTGATTAAAGGATTATTTCGATAAAATAATTTATGCATTTTATTATTTTGTTATAATATTCAGATTCGAACTAATCCTCAGGATTCAAAATCTTGCGCGTCCCGTACACTATATCATACAAAGATAAGCTAACTTTTAAGCTATTGGGTTCATACCCCACTCATTCACTACCTTCTCAAATACTTATTATATTAACATTCACTCTTACATTATTTGCGGGAACACTAATTGCAGTTACCTCCTCTATATGATTTACAATCTGAATAGGATTAGAGCTAAATTTAATATCAATAATTCCTGTTTTAGCTTTCAATTCTAAAAATGACACATCAATAAAGTATTTTATAACAGGCTCTAGCATCATCTATGCTCCTGATTTGAAACATCATGATTCTGTCCCGTTTTGCCTATGTCCCGTTTTGCCTATGTCCCGTTGTGTCATTGTCCGTTTTTGTCACCGTCCCGTTTTGTCATTGTCCCTTTTTGTCACCGTCCCGTTCCGTCCTTTCCCGTTTTGTCTGTCCCGTTCTGTCTTGTCCCGTTTTGTCATGTCCCGTTCTGTCTGGTCACCGTTTGTAATATTGTTGGCAGGTTGTTGGAATTGCACAATATTCATATATGTTACTCTATGTGGACTTCTGAACAAGTATGCCAAATTTCATAAGTGTGCCAAATTTCATATATAGATAGATAGATATATATAAATATATATATGTAACTATGTAAGTAAGTATATATGTATGTTTGTCCACGAATTTCTCAGAAACTAGAAATCGAATTGCAATAATTCTTTTTTTATTGGATTAAGCATCTTTCAACTTAGGGATAAATCCAAGTTTCATCAAAATCGGTTCAGTAGTTTTCAAGATATAGCCTAATATAGCTAGACGATAGTGAAAGTTTCATTAAAGTCTGTTTTTATACTGTGTTTATTTTCTCTTATCCACACTGAATTGTAAAATACAAATAAAATTTCCGCCCCCCCTGGAAGCTCTGCGAAAATGCGTGGAAATTAGACCAAGGAGACGTTTTCCTGTTACGTTACGAGATCATCTCCCTGCGTCTCTTTTTCGCCCCCTCGGAGTAGTTCGATGCTACAATTAAAAAAAACAAAAAAAAAAACGGGGAATCGAGGGCGCCTCACGGGGGCCCCCTCACGTTCGGGGCCCTACGCGGATGCGTAGTCAGCGTATGTCTAAGAACGGGCCTGACAAACATAAAAGGAGTTGACAGTTAACCACTGTGTAATAAAACTAAAAAAAAAAATACAGTTTTTACAAATTCATTTTGTACAATTTTACATGAATTTCAAACATTTTAAAATAGATTTAATACACTTTTAAATGAATTTACCAGTGGAATACCCTCCCAGTACAGAAATACGAAAGAATAAATATTTCTAGTACTAGATGTAGCCCGCGACTTCGTCCGCGTTAAAATCGAAATAGATAAAATCGCTTGCAAGTGTAGATTTCTTATTTCCCGAGATATCGTGATGAGTCAGTGAGGGGCATTTCCCTTTTATATTAAAACACTGCCCCCAAATAAATCGAGATCAGGAAGGAAAAAATAAATTACGACTATATTTGATGGTTGCATAGAATTAATGTGAAGGCCAAAAAAAATGAAAAAGTTTCAGTACTGGCCTACCAGTCTCTAAGAGTGAAGGCCTATGTGTTCCTTTCAGAAACTCAATTTTTTTTTTTTTTGCTGAAATCGACTTAAAAACTCATGATTCGAAAAGATATGTTGAATTTTGAAAAAAAAATTTCTGTCTGTAAGTATGTACTTAAGAATGTGTTTACGTATGTATGTGACCTGTTTTGTGCAGCTAACTCCTCTGAAATGGCAAATAGCAGAACCAAATAAAAATTATACATACTTAGAGGGTACCCTAAATTGTACCTTAGCTTATATTTTATGTCAATTGTGCAAACCTTTTTCAAGATATTAATCTTTTTGGCTGTAGCGTTGAAATCAGCGAACCAAACTCAATAAACTCGACATATACGTACTCCTCTCATTAAGGCTAAATTTTTCTATACATGACTTGTTTGGCTGTGATGAGCCGTTTTGGAGTTACTATCTCCTCCCCCAGACCCGACCTACCCTCCTCAATTTTTTTTCTTTATTTTTTTAAAGTAATTCTCACTTAGAGGGGTCCTAAAACTATGCATTGACGCATTTTTTATGGAAATGGGCTAAGCCTTTTTAGAGAAATTAATTTTATTTGGTAAAATTGAAAAAATGGACAGCTTTTCCTCTTATTGAAAAGCACAATTTTCTTTTTTGAATCCGTATCATTATCTCGTGGTAGGCCTGTGCGAATGTATCATTCCGCCATACCAATTTATTTGTTTTTACGTTCGTTGTTTTACCTTCGGGAGCCAAAATAAATGGAGAGTCAGGACTGATGACGCGAGAGCAAGCGACATACAATTATCAATCAATACAGTTATCAATCAATATAGACAAACTTTGATGTACCGCTCACATATGCATCTTGACGACATCTGTTGGCAATTATTCTCCTTATAGATGGATTTCTGTGGTTTTGGTCTCTTGAAACGACGGCTCGGAAGTCGTCGACCAAGAACCGTTGAAAAGTGTGTCAGCAGGTGTGGAACGAACTTCCCATGAAGTCCCTCAAACTCAGCCTACTTCAGTGGAAATTACGGTGCCGGGCGATAGTCCAACGTGGCCTTCGAGATATACGGCCTCCGCATCGGGCTTGAAATTGCCTGCCGAGGCATTTTCAATTTTTGACCGCTAGTTGGCGCTCATCAGGGATAAACTACTTTCTACCTGATCGCTATGCTAATTTATCCGACTTTATCTCGCAAAATTCTGGCTCTCACGACAAAATTAGGCCTAATAAAGAAAATTATCTTTCATGGAAATGATTTTATAGGGAAATTCTTATTATATGCTCAAACTGACAGTGGAATAAAAATTCTATAAATATGTGAAAAAAAAAACCCTACCCTCATCCATCCCTGCCTGTACTTATGGGAGGTTCTCCTTGTTATAAAAGAACATTATCACTTTAAAACTTTAGTGAAAAATCATTACTTAACTGAATTTCCTTTATTCATTTACATTTATGTAATATTGATGAATTTGTCTTTACACCGGCTACTTACTTACTTACTTTTCAAACCCGCTTATCCGCTAGGGTCGCGGGGGCAGCAGCCCTATGGAGGATCTCCATCGATCGCGATCTTCCGCCATCAGGCGCATGTCCTCCCTGGTAATATCCAAGCGACTCGAACCCAGATTCTCCATGTAGTCTAGCCACCTGGTTCTAGGCCGACCCCTTGGTCTCTTACCCACCGGCTTGGAAAATAACAACTGCCTAGGAAGACTAGTTTGCGGCATCCGTATCACGTGGCCATACCAGCGCAACTGAGATCTCTCGATGCGGAGAAGTAGCGGCTCAACTCCTAAAGATTCCCTTATTGTGCTGCTGTACACTCTATCTAGTAGGGTAACACCTGCCACACCTCTCAGGAATCTCATTTCGGCCGCTTGTACCCGCGATCGCACTCTTTCGGTCATTACCCAAGCCTCATGACCATAGGTGAGAATGGGGACAAAGATAGATTTGAAGACGGAGAGCTTGGCTTTGTTACCCAGCTCTCGTTTCGTTACCACGGATCGCCACAGTTCACGTCTGACACAGCTTGCTGCACTGATCCGAGCATCCAATTCTTTATCCTGCCGTCCATCACTCGTGAATGCAATCCCGAGATACTTGAATTTCTCCACCTGTCTCAATGAGGCTCCCCTAACATGGAGAGCGCACTGAGCAGGCTGTCTTGAAAGAACCAGAACCTCGGTTTTAGCCACACTGATCTTCATCCCAGCTTCTTCACATTTGGCTGCAAACCGGTCTAGTGCATGCTGAAGGTTCGTGCGAGAAGACCCAAGCAGGACAAGGTCGTCCGCAAAGAGCAACCTCTCCACCAGGCAGTCGCCCACACAAACACGCTCATCGCCTCGGCTGCCCCTGTCTATCCAGTCCATAAAGATAATGAACAAGATGGGCGACAGTACGCACCCTTGGCGGAGTCCAACACCCACGGTGAACGGTCTTGACTTAATGCCATTTATCCGGACACACATCTCAGAGCTTTCGTACAGAGACATGATAGCAACCAGTAATTGCCCATCCACTCCATCCTCTTGCAACACTTGCCAGAGCTTCTCCCGAGGAACTCTGTCATATGCTTTTTCGAGGTCCACAAAGCAAGCGTAGACCTCTTTTGCATACTCCCAGGATTTCTCAAAGATTTGCCTTAGAGCAAAGATGTGATCCGTCGTGCTTCGGCCAGGTCGGAAGCCACACTGCTCCCCCGACAGTTTGGAGTCGACTATTTCCCGACTTCTCTTCTCCAGACACTTAGCGTACACTTTCCCAGGAATGCTGAGCAAAGAGATGCCTCGATAGTTGTTGCAATCTCTCTGATCTCCCTTTTTGAAGATAGGGACCACAATTCCTGTCTGCCATTGCTTAGGGGCCTGTCCAGATATCCAAGCAACCTGACACACTCGAGTCAGCCACAGGATACCATCCTGATTTAAGGCCTTTAACATCTCGGACCGGATTTCATCATCACCTGCAGCTTTGCCAGTCTTCAGGGACTTAATTGCCCATCTGACCTCTGTTTCAGTGATACTACCGTGACTATTCTCCGCTTCAAGGTGCACTTCGTATGCCTCAGTTGTTGTTGTCACCGGATTAAGAAGAGATGCAAAGTATTCCTTCCACCTATGCAATACGCTCTCCTCCGTTTTCAGAAGCCTCCCATCTGAACTCTTAATAGTTTGTGATGAAAGAGACTTCTTTCCACGGAGGCGGCGCAAGGTCTGCCAGAACACCTTGTTTGCCGAACCATAGTCTGCCTCCAATTTCTCCCCGAACTTCTCCCAGGCCTTGGCTTTAGCTGTTGATACTGTCTTTGCTGCTGCTTTTCGCGCCTCAGTGTACCGCACTCGACTCGAAGTTGACTTATTTGCAAGCCATAGCAAATAGGCTTCCTTCTTTGCCTTGACAGCTTCTTGGACTTCACCGTTCCACCATGCAGTCCTTTTCTCACCGCCCTGCGCCACACTCAGCCGCTTACGACCACAGCACAAAGCAGCCGAAGTAATCACAGCAGTTTTAAACAACTGCCACTCCTCTTCAACAGTACCACGATCACTGGGTAGTTCTTTGAAATTTGAAGATATGCTATCTGCAAAGGTCTTCCTCACAGCTCTATCCTCCAGTGCCTCCCATTTGATGCGCCAAGTTTGTCTGAACCTAGTATTTCGTTTGGTTGGCATGGATTCAGAGAACCGCAAAGTGCAGACAACAAGGTGGTGATCAGTTGATAGTTCTGCCCCTCTTCTCACACGAGTATCCAACACTGATCGGAATAAGTCAGCTGAAACAATTACAAAATCAATCAGTGACTTCTGGTCCATTGCATCCCTGTACCAGGTATACTTATGGACATCCCTGTGCTGGAAGAAGGTGTTTGTGATGGAAAGTCCATTGTTGCAACAGAGATCCAACAAGCACCTCCCATTCGTATTTAAATCGGGGTCACCATTCCTCCCAATCACGCCCCTCCACGTTTGGTCATCAGCCCCTACGTGTGCATTGAAGTCGCCCATCAGGATGACAGAATCTGCACTCCCTCTCCTGCTAAGAGCAGCATCAACTTCATCTAGAAAAAGTGGGTACTCTGTGACTGCATTCGGAGCATATGCAACGAATAGAGAGAGAGACCGTTTCCCTATCTGAAGCCTCAGGAGACACAGTCTTCCACCTAAGGGGGTCCAATCTGCAACATAATCTGCCAGCCGGGGACTTGTGAGTATCCCCACTCCCGCCTGGGCAGTCATGTTAGGGTTGACACCAGAGTAGAAAAGCTTCCACCCTCCTTCTAAGTCCACAGTTCCAGAACCTGGACGTTTCGTAGAGGTAATACCTATGATATCCAGTCGATACCGTTGGGCTTCCTCCACTAACTCTGATTCCTTTCCTGTCATGGAGAATACGTTCCAAGTGCCGATTGACAGCACCCGATCCCGTTGTCGCTTTACCAGTTTCTCCTCCTGGGTAAAGGCATGCGCTGTCCCCGACCGTTTCCCCAAGCGCATAGCGAGTGCACTGGTGGGGCTTCTCGGAGGCATTGCTCCGAGATAACAGCCGGGAGACTGTCGACTATTTTTCGAACGAGAGCCTCTGCCTAACTCCCGAACGCGGGTGACTTTAACCTGCGCCACACCCGATGCAGTATGAATTCTTTTATTTGTCAACATCATGAGATATATGTTTGTTTGGATACTCTTCGTCTCACTTCTCAACCATGACCTTTCTGGTAAGGGTGACCCTAAGGTAGCCGTGCTACAACCAGCATAGCTCACAGAATCCCTGAAGCACCCAAACCCCTGACCCACGGTAAGGGGGCATCCACTCAGGGGACAAATTATATATGAGAGTTTTTAAAATTGCGAGTGTTTTTCTTTCAGAAATGAAATATGGAATCGCTTCATTTACAAATTCAGTAACCACTTCCACTATAATAGCTGTAATAACAAAGTTTTTGTTAGGATATCTTAACCCTCCACTGTCTTGAAATGTTATGAGTGATGTAAACAGCGATGGGGATTTTATTTACAGCTTTTTTCGATGAATAAAATGCAATTTTCGATCATTAAAATAATTTTTCATATCAGTAAAATATGGTTTCGTTCAAAAAAAAGTAGTTTCATATTGAAAAATAAACATTTACGTCAATAAAATAATAGTTCACATCAATAGAATAATTTTACGTATTAATAAAAATTAGTTTCACATCATAAAAATGAAAATGCGTTTCAATAACACCAATGACTTTTATTAAGTGTAACATTTTTAATTAAATGTAATCTAAAATGATTTTCTTAATCAGCAGATTCTTATTGGAAAATTACAGTAACAGTAAAAAAAACTCAAATTATTCATATATTGAATTATAATGATACTATATATAATTTTATTTCTAAAATGAACAAAAGTATTACAAATAAGATGCAATAAGAATAATATAACAGTGTATAATTGAGCACTCACTTTTTTCTTACTACATGACAATGATTTGTATTTTCATAAGAATCAGCTGAATAAGAAGATCAGTTTAGGTTACATTTTCTTGAAATAAAATTACGTTTTATTGAAACGAATTTACATTTTGATGACGTGAAGCTACGTTTTATTCATGTGAAAAATTATTCTATTGATATGAACTATTATTTTATTGATGTGAATGTTTATTTTTCAATATGAAACTACGTTTTTTCGAACGAAACTATGTCATTGATATGAAAAATTATTTTAATGATCAAAAATTACATTTTATTCATCGAAAAAAAGCTCTAAATCGATGAAGCATGATTAAAACTGAAAAAAAAAAATACACGCAGTAATGCAGACAATTTATTAAACATGTCATGAAGTAGCGCGCCAAGCGGTAAAAACGCAAAACAGCATGTTACCCGATTCAGGCCTCAAAAAGAGGCAAATGCACAGGCCTTTTACTATCTCGTAGGCCGTGCAATTTTGGCTATTTTCCCAGAGATAGATAGATTATACCAGAGGTGGACAGACGGTTGGACCACTAGGTGGCGAAGTATCGCGGTGTCAAATTTTGCTGACGCAGGGCCATCACTATTATCCTGGCTCACGACCAAGGTTGTTAAAGGCTAAGGTCAAAAAACACTATAAGCAGCAGGAGAATTATAGCAGCTAATTCTCGAATTCCTCCTACCAATCAGAAACAAGCGGTACGAGTTGCGCCCTCTTTTGTCGGTCTTTGCAGAGGCTTAGGGCGCGTTCGACATCGCGCACTAAACGTCTTTGTGCGTCCACTAAACGCACTAAGTGTTCGTCATGGAATCCGATCGTGTTCGTCATCGCCAGTGCGCGCACTACCGGGCGTTTCGTGCGCGCACTAAATGACCCTAGGTTAGGAGTAGAGTCGTTTAGTGCGTTGCAAGATGGCGCTGCCCTAGAGCTTGAAATGTAGCGATAGATAGTTCGGAATTTTAGTTACCGTTAAAGAGCCAACAGGTATAAAAATAATTGAATTCTGCATATTGTTTAAACTGACATTGAAATCTATCTGTGTAATGATCGATTTCGGCGTGTTATATGAATGCTGATGTTATGATGAGTTTTATTTTCAGCAGTACGCATACTATTCATGGTAGCACGGGTGAGGTGAACATCCCACTTTCGTGCTCTTTCCTGTTTTTCATGACGCACACAAAATGCACTACACTTTTTTCACCGCTCGCACTGAGTGATGTCATTAGGTGCGTTTAGTGTGCACATGCCGAACGCGCCCTTAATATCTCAAAGGCCATGATGTAAGATGAGCAGCGATTCAAAGCGTATTTTCTGATGACCTGAGTGAAATGTTTAAACTATAAGGATATAGGGATGCAATATCAAATCAAAACATCGATGTTTTTCTGTAGTAGTATTTTCAGTAGATTATTCAATTGCAAAAACAACGTTAAATGAATATAGTTTCAATTGCAACACAAAACAAAATAAATTTCAATTGCAAGAACGATAATTTCAATTGCTACTGGCGGACTCTGAAGTTATTTCAGAAACATCGGAATAAAATATTCGATAACATCGGAAGGAAAACACACATACATCGTAACAATTACATCGATGTTTAAAAAAATGTAATCTCTTGCATCTCTAGTATAAACCACTGCTAATGCTAGAGAAAATGAGTTTTGCCATTTAATATTACTAGTATTAATCAGTTTCTGCCATACCTAACCATAGCGTAATATGGCTAGCTTGATTTTTTTGATTGAAACTTTCAACAACAAGAATAAAGCGAAAAAAAAATCATTCAATGACGAATTTACAACATTACGTAATTTAATAAAATAATTTTACTAAAATGAATTTCTCTTTCAGTTTTAGTTGTCTAATTTTTAGTATTTCGTTTTTATCTTGTTTAGTGCAACTTTGCACTTTTGTGTAATTTTTTTGTGTAATGGAAATTTGTTTTGGATTTGTTAACACTTGTTTTCTTGCACTACGTAAATGAAAAGAAGCGTTTTATTTTTTTTTTCCTCAAGATAAAAATCATCAAAGACAATTACTAAATTATAGTTAGTTCCTAAAATTAGACAATTATAGTTTAGATTTTATTCATTATCGGTTAGGTGACAAAAAAATCGAATCTAATATCTTACAATTGTAGATAAAATTTTTATCATCTTTTTTGCATATCTCTATACAAGTGATATAAAAATTATTTATTTTGATATTTAAAATTATACAGATGTTCAGTAGTAATATAAAGTTATTATTACAGGAGAAGAAATACATAAATTTAGAATTAAACTCAGGTAAACCAAAACATGATGACAGAGGTGACGAATAATGAGTTTCAGGGTATGGTCAAAAATGGTGAGCTGTCTATGAGAAAATTATAAGTGACTGAATTGAAAGAACTTCATTGATTATATAAATGACTTAATCAATATATTCTTTAAATCTACAAAGCCACCTTAAAACAACGTACTGAATCAATCGAAAGTTTCCAGCTACTTATATATTCTTTTAAACATTGTCACCGACTATGACTGCTCACTGCTGCCAAATAAAAGTCATATTTAAAATTGCTTAAAAATCTCGGTTTTTGGAAATTAAATTCAAATGAAAGCATCTTAAAACTTTTTCAATAAATTTATATTATTCTGCATTAAAATTAATATAAAATGAAAGTCATTTACTTAACTAAATAAGAAAATGATATTGTTTATAAATGATTAGATAAATGTTCCAGTCAACGGTTTCATTTATATTAATTATAATTATATCTAAACATTACCTAAATTGTCTAATTTTATGGATAATATGAATTTATGGAACAACTAATTATGCAAAAATTATTAAATCTGACAGGTCAAAATATGAAAAATTAAGTAATAAAAATTTCTTTTTTTTTTCCTCCTATTTAAAATAACGGAAAGTTCAACTTGCTTAAAAATCGTCGAATTTCAAGTAAAATCGTTATTAAAAAAATAAACAGAACTTTTAATTACTTAGCGTTTCATTTAGACGTTTATTCAAAATAAAAACTAACACAGGCTATAAATTAAGTATATTTTATTATAAATGCTATATAAAATTTCAAACTTTATAAAATTTGTGCAATATTTGTAATAATTTTAATTTCATTAGATTTTCTTAAGAATTTACACGACTTTATAGCTAATATTTTCCTCATATATTGGCTTTATACTTCATTATTATTATAAACATTGATTATGCTTATTTATTATTAATATTTTGTTCAAAGCCATTATTATTACATCAGTTTTATTATTTGTAATAAATTTTAATTTTCCCAAGTTTGTAAAATCTGCGATATGATTACATGAAATAAACTAAAAAAGAACGACGCGAGCAGTACAGAATGAATAAAATTGCTTCGGGAGAAGGGGAGGATGGAGGCATCGAAACGCATCACGCATGTGATCTATTATAGTCAGATATATTTAAAGGAATGAAATGTGGCGTTTCTTGAATTGCAAATTGTCGGCGTCATTCGTAATATTCATCCTATCTCATATTAGCTGCTCGATGCGAAGATAAAAATGCTTAACGTGTAGCATTTCTATACGATGCAAAGCGAGTTCGCGATGTTGGCTCCTCGACGTTTCTCTCAAATTGGAATGGAAATCTGAAACTGAAACCTGTTTTTCCTTTTGACGCTTCTGATTGGTCGGAGGAATTCAAGAAATAGCCGCTGGTCAAAAACTCTCACCGGTGAGAGAATGATGACGTAATTTCTCACTGGGCTAACCGTCTTTTTCTCGGTGAGGACGGTGAGACTAACCGGTTAGGCATAGCAGCACTAACTGGCGTTTCTGACCGCGTTAAAATGACGTCACAAATTTCTCACTAGGATTTCTGACCGACCAAGCGCTAACTCTTCTCACCGGTGAGAGTTTTTGACCTTAGCCAAAGAGAAGGTGGCCAAGGTTGTTACAAAGAAGGTGGCCTCTATCGACCGATTTCTCTCAAAAGCACTCGCATTGCCTTCTGGGATTGTGACGTCACCTGGAAGGTTGGCAGCAGGCGATCCTCCCCTTTTAACATAACAAAGCTGAAATGGCTGTAGTTTCATGTGCTTTTGCTAATAATAAACGCAATTATTTATTATTTTTAGTCCAATATTATAATATAGAGTGTATTTATTATATTTCCATGCATTTATTTTTCTCATGGCAATAGATACAAGCAAAATTTCATTAAATGAGCAAACCCCCCCACCCCTTCTTATAATGAAAAAGAGCACACTCGTAAGGAGCAGGAGATGTGCTCTTGATACGAGTGTTAAAACGCAAAAATCAACAGATTGCACTACGAGAAAATCGAAAGTTAAGAAAAAATTCGAAACCTGAAAGAGAAGTTCAGAAAATAAAATATACAGAATACTCTTCGCTTTCATCTTCACCATCTTCACTCGTAACAATTAATTAAAACTGTTCAGTGGCTTCAGATTCATTTGAACTGTAAACCACGTTCGGAAAAACGACGAGGTTGGATACGCTTTCACTCTCAAATTGTAATTTGAGCAAAGCGAAAGTGTCCAGACTCACACAGAAAGTAATCGGGTATGTAGGCATTACCTTTTTTTCCTATCATATTTTTACAACCATACAAGTATTGGCAGATGTTTAATGGTGTAACAGCATTAATGCTAAATGATTGAATACTGCAACAGATTAATCGTTGAAGAATTGCTTTGACGAGGTGGCCTCGCTGTTGCAGTATTTGCTTTTGTATTTCAGTGCCAAATGTATATAAAAAGACCTTTCATTTGTAATCTCTGAATTTTAAACACGTATTTTTCCAATAAATTATTTATATAAAACCTTGGTATGTTTTTTATTTCATTTATATTGGTGATAGATTGTAGAAATAGGCTGGAAAATAAGGGTCCCCCCGCTATTCCCTATAGTTTTCT
>JAHWFO010001731.1:53288-95193 GCA_023313115.1 Rhysida immarginata | reverse complement strand
AAAATTAGTTACATGTTGAATGTGGCCTCCACCATTTACTGAAAGCAGGTTACACCTGTGTCTTCGTGTCTAATTTCGTATACGAATATTGCATAGAGCGCTATTCCATGCTGGTGGTGACCTTTTGAACTAATTTTTTTTTTGGGTGGGTATGAACTTTCCATGCCCTCTTGTATAATATTACCAAGTATTATAGCTTTTGGTCCAGTAGTTTTTTTTATGGCCATGTCAAAATGGAACTTTAATTATAAAGACCCTGTATTTTATTATATTTTTAAGCAAGTTTCGATTATGGTTTCAATTTCAATTTCGTTTCGATCAACTTTCGGTTAAGTTTTTTCATTTCAGTTACGTATTTTTGATTTATGTTTCAGGAAAGTGATTCCTGATCCTTTTTCGTGTCTATTTGTCCAGTTGTACGCGGAATTGGCTTTGAATTAATTATTCCTTGGGACCAAAATCGTCAAAAGCAAAGCAGCCAGGCAGCTAACTATTCCACGGCTCACTCCTGCCCAGAACGCTCCCAGAATTGACATGGCTTCACTTTGGTGGCGATGTTAACAAACAGTAGGATTCGGAATATACCTTTAATAATATACGTCACTGGTAATTCTATACTCAGGATCCCTACTTTTCAGCAAATACAGCAGATTAACAATGGAGTTCGCATGTGTGCACAGATCAGAGGATTAAAAGTTCATGATGCGACATCTTTGATCGAAAGCAAATAGAGGTGCAATGGTGGCGCCATCCGATGGCAAAAACTGTCAGTGGGCAAATAAATAAACAACAAACAGAAAATGAATTTTATTTATAAGATTAAGGTTAAAAAGAAACAGTTTTACTCATCGATGGGGATGCCAACCCTTGTTGATGTCTAGCCAACCCTGGCCCTGCCAATCCTTGGTTATGTCCGGTCAATTAAATCGAAATGACGCTGGAATGCTTATTAAATAAAACAGACGCTATGAAAGATGTCGGTTCATCAGATTAAAAATGTTTAATATTATTTGAAATAAAATGACAATAATTTGTACTCTAAACATTAGCACCTTAATTAAAAATCCAAATATTAAATCCAGTTATAATATTAAAGTAACAAAATTACATATACAAAAAAAACATACGCATACAAAAAATCAATCAAGATAAAAGACCAAATAAAAGAAGACAATAACACAAAGCCCAGCCTGAATACATTCAGAGTGATAATCCCATCTCATAACCAAAAAAAAGGCTGATAAAAACGATAGCCAAAAATACAATATGATAAACTTCATTCCAACTGACGCGTTTCGGGGGAAGCACCAGCATCAACGGGCTAAAATATACAAAAGGGAAATACATCATACTCTAGTTGTATGAAAAAATAAAAGGGCAATATCAAAAATCCATAACAATTTCCCGTTTTTAGCGCGTTGATGATGATGTGTGTAGGCTGCATTAAAGTTCGTCATTGTGAATTTTTGGATCTCGTTTTTCCTCAGTTACTTTATATTACGATATTGATCATTATGCAGATTCTTGAAAAAAAAACAGAAAATAAAGATAATTAAAAGAAAATATAACATTTAAATGTAATTCATAATCACAGAAAACAAAAATAAACATACTTAAATAACAATATTAAATATATGAAAAACAGTCTTCAATTCATTAAGGGCCTTAAACTAGCGAATAGCATCAAAGCTGTGACCCAAACTATAAGAATATCAAAGACCATCTTAAGTAGATACAACCACAAAAAATTTCAAAGTTTTAATCTAATTATCCAAACTTTGTGAAACATGGCACACAGCAGAAGCAGGCTTCAATTAGATTCTGTACCAAGCTTCATAATGATATTCAAATTCATATGTAAGATATATGCAAAAATATGTAAAAATTTATGCTAATTTGGAATTAAAAATTAGCTTATAAACATTTACAAAACCAATGAACTAAAATTGAAGAAAGACATTACTATCTATGTTTTAGTACGTAACAGAGAGAAAATTAAAATGGTCTTGTCTGAAAATGTAAAGAAAATCATATTGTAGTGTTGTGCATTTCACTTGATCTTCAATCGATTGAATCACGGTGTAGTGAAAACAGAATGTCAGTTAATGATAAATGTCACTGTATTACTTATTCACTTAAAAAAACTGTTCATACTTATGATTATATTTTAGATGACACTCTTCTACAAAGAAAATCAAATACTAAAGATCTAGGAGTCCTATTCAACTCAAAACTATATTTCAATGGCCATATTAATTTTATTGCTACTAAAGCTTACCCAGCTACATATTTTATCATTAGAAATTCTCTAAGCTTTAGTAATATTAACTTTTCAGTGTTTCTTATTAATGTTTTGGTAAGACCAATATTAGAATATGCCTCCATCATTTGGTCTCCGTCTCATGTTACATTGCAATTAAGTTTAGAAAAAGAACAAACAAATTTCTTGCGTAATCTTTTCAAACTCTTTCATCCTCCATTTTTAAACAATAATAATAATAATAATAATAATAATAATAATATGTATATAACTAATATTTATCTTCTAAAATATTTTACATGTGATGAATTATCTAAGAGAAGGTTTATATTTGATGTTTGCTATTTATTTAAGCTTTATCATAATATCATTTACTCTTCTAAATTTCTTAATTATGTCCAATTACGTAACCTAAGCTCAATTCCCGAAACATAATAAATTTTTTATTTACCTTTACTAAAGAAAACAATTGTAAATAATTTACCATTCTATAAAATGTTTAAATTATGTAATATTATATCCAGTCTGATTGATATCAATGCAATGAATTATAACCATTTCAAAAAAATTATTATAGAAAATATTTCACTCATTCTGTAATTTTTAACTATTTTTCTTGATTACAATTTTTTAATATTAATATTTTCATTTTTTTATAATCTATAGTTTTATTTTACTTTAATTTCTCTCTTTCATTGTAATTGCTCAGCTGTAAGCTGTTACTGGGCACTCAGCCTATTGCTTAAATTTTAAATAAATAAATAAATAAATAAATAAAAATAATTTTTTTAAAAATTGACTATGACTTTATTCATAATATTCTCTCTGTCATGTACTTTTAATACAGTTTCTTTTTAAGTAAAAAGAATTCATTAGGTTCTGACAGGCAGTTGTTTTGGAAAATCAAAAGAAAAATTCGATGGAGGCAAAAAAACAGAAGCTGAGAAAAACACAAATTTATATAACCGTGTCAACTGGAGCCGAAAAGCTTTTCAGTTTTCGTTCGCCTCAAAATTTGTTGAAGGTAGACTAAACCTATAAGCAATTTAGTGAATTCTATGATCTCCAAGTCAAAAAAAAATTTTTTTGTGATAAGACAATTAGAAGAAAAATTACAGACTTTCGAAAAATGCTAATTTTATACCAAAAATGTATCACCATGGAATAGAAAACTTTTTTTTTTTGCATATTTCAAATGATATTTTGCAGTATTTGACCCTGAATATACTTGACCAACATATCAAGGTATCATATTAAGACATAAAAATTAAAAAAATTTTTTTTAATGAAAATCGCCATTTTTTGATGGTTGTCTCCCCTTAAGCTATCAGAAAATCAATAAAATAATAACCTGTAATATTATTAAATATTTTATCAAAACATTAATGAAAAATAAAAATAATAAAGATAACATAAGGGCAAGTTATAGTTCATAATAAAATCTTGCAAACTTTTCAAGAAGGAGCTTTAGCTGCGATAAACCAATCATCACGTGCGTGTGCCCATGTCAGCAATGCTTAGGATAAATAGAAAATAATAATCTTCTCATTTTTGACGAATCGATTGTTATATGCCATGCCATTATCTTGGTTCCTTTACGATCTATATTTTAGCTCGTGCAAACGACTTGAAGGGGTCCACGAAAAAGCCTGAAAAGTTGTTACAGCCGAGCTAAGACCTTGATGGTCAGATGTCTGAAAACAGAAGATATCGTGCAAACGGCGGACGATCGGCCGGACGGATAAACGTACAGATCATGCGTGCGCGCATTCTTAAAAGTAGATTTTTGCTAAAGCTCCTAATAAATAAGACAGATTGAGACAATACAAGTCTGTAGCTTAAAACTTCGAATACGCGACAGCCATGTACTAAATATTTCCAGTCGTGATGCTTCAATCTGTATGGTATTTATTTCCTTCTTGTTTAATAGGAATACTAGGCCAGAACACGATATTTATATTTAGGTTGGTTGGTTCGTTAGATTTTATGGGGGCATCAACAGCTAGGTCATTTGTGCTCTTTCACATGATAATCGAGAGAATTAAACATGACAGTTCTCTTTTGCGCATTCTTCAGACAAACACAAACATCCATACCTGACGGATTCGAGAAATGGAAAACTTACTCTCCAGCACTTTATATTTAGTAACAGCATTTTTTTTTAATAAGAGAAAATGCCACTGCAAAGAGAAGCTTTATTTTCTTTTTATTTCTTAATGCTTACCATCATGTCGATAAAGAGTTAAAATGCTTTTAAATTCGTCAATCTACTTTTTTTAAAAAAAATTATTATAATTCCTTATGTAATTGAATATCAAAGCGACTGTATAATAAGCATAATAGCTAATGGTTACGTAACGAGCATATCAGCAGTGCCATCCGTAGCGCGTTTACAAAGAATTATGGGTAGGTGTGAACTGATTTGACGTAGGTTTCAAAAAGTTTTAATGTTTTAATTAAATCACTTTAAATGAACAACAATGAGATTTTCTTTTCCTTTCCATCATAATAATATCAACTCTCGATACGAATCAAAGCTTATTCCACTGCGTTTTTCCTTGGAACCAGCCGTTTTATTTGGAATTTTAGTGAAGTTGATACTAGTGAATTAATTACACTAATGTAAATTTACTTACACTGAGTTGCCACTTTATTAGGTACACCTCACAAAATATGCATATTGAGTGACTGCCTGATTTGCATGCACATGATCACAAATCGCCGTATAAACATCCTTATCCAACATTTCCAGATGGACTGGAATGAGCATTTCAGAAACGGCGAATCTAAGAGTCATGGAATGCTAAGAATATGGCGAAAACAACATGAAGCCATGTACCTCGCATGTTTGGTACGGATTTTCAAGGTGGTGGAGGCGGAGAAATTGTTTGGGAAACGTTTTCTTGGCATGAATTGGCTCCTCTTAATATCCGTAGAGGGTCGTTTGAACGCCAAAACATACATAAACCTTGTTGCACATCAAATTCACCCGTTCATGCTCACAGTTTATCCGCACGCAGATGGTTCTTTCTAGCAGTATAATATACTAGCAAACCGAGCCAGAATCCTGGATTTGTTTTCAGTTCTCATTGATGCAGTCCCCTAGATCTGAACTCCATTAAACATCTTTGGGATGAGCTGGATAGGGCCGTTTGCTCCTTGCCTACACCTCCATCGAATCCCCGAGAATTGCATGAAGTCCTGATGTATGCATGGGCCAACATTCCTGTTGAACGTTTTCAGCATTTGGTTGAATCCATGCCTTAACTAATATAGGCGGTTTTGAAGGATAATGAAAGGAGTACCTAAACAAGAGTACCCAATAAAGTGGAAACTCAATGTTTTTATTAAGGAATACTGCATTTAGAATTACAACATATCAAATCGCAATACATCAGAAAGGAACACAGCATTACTAAACGTACTTATAATTCTTTAACTTGGTCGACAATGCTCACATGCTCTTAGGGCAAAAGAACGGGGGGATAATCCCCATGCGTGCCCCTTGCCAAGAGGTAAAAGTATTGTTTACTTCGGATTCATTACAGAGTATTGTCGACTTATAAGCGTGTTGATATTTACTGCAGAATCTGCAGACTACCACAAAA
This sequence comes from Rhysida immarginata, assembly GCA_023313115.1. Taxonomy (NCBI): domain Eukaryota; kingdom Metazoa; phylum Arthropoda; class Chilopoda; order Scolopendromorpha; family Scolopendridae; genus Rhysida; species Rhysida immarginata. Next base: position 89,325 of record JAHWFO010001731.1, on the reverse strand, counting down.
TATTTTAGAACCCCGCTCACATGACGTCGCTGAAAAACGAAGCTTTCCCTTCCTACCCCCTCCCCCCATAGAAGCTATTGCGCCTACTATCCAACCGCTTTGTTGAGAACTACTAGTACATGCATGGTACTACAATGAAGATTGTATGTAAATTGTATCGGAATTGCATTGGAAATTGTCTCTATAATTGCATCGGAGAAGCCATTCCACTTTGCTATGAGTTTAATGGTACTCAGTTCAATGCTGTACCTTTGATCAGATAAGGGAGAACAGAGAAGGCGGTAGATCATACGAGGGTGAATCAGAAAGCAAGTTACACTCTGAAATAATAAAACAGATATAAGTTAAGATCCCATACACACAAGTTAAGATTCTGAGGAAACGTGCACCATTTATTTCATTTTCTACATAATCAGCCAACTATTGTAAACACTTGTCTGAACGTGAAATTAACTTTTGTGTGCCGCTGCGGTAAAAATCCACTCCTGAATCCAAGCGCATAGTGAATAATCGAGTGCACACTCCAATTAGTAACGCTAAGCGTTCTGGCGAATTCTTTAATTCTGATTCGTCGATTGTCCAAAATCATCTCATTAACGCGGGTAATGTGCTCGGGAGTGTTGGACGCAGATGGTCTTCCTGCGCGGTATTCGTCCGTCAAATTTGAACGCCCATTTTCGAACTGCTAGCACCACTTCACAATTGCAGGACGAGAAATCACAGTATCCCTGTAGACACTGCAAATTTCCTTATGAATTTCAGTGCAATTTAAGCCTTTCGCCCACAAAAAACGGATTGTTCCGCGAATCCCCAACTTTGAGTGTACAACCAGTTACTGCGCCATGACAACAATACTCTTGCGTACGCTGTAAGCGCGTGATCACGTGGGATCATGCCTCGTTGCAATTATATACATACAGGCAATATCCTTAAAAACGGCGAATGATGTCGGCGCTCTTCGACCACAGATAGTGCTGAGTGTAACTTACTTTTTGATTCACCCTCGTAGTATGAAAAATGACAATTTAAGGAAAGACAATTATTCATTATAAAGCGATGAATTATAGTGGATTTTCCATAAATATCGAACTCTATTTTTCCTTCCCTTCTTAACTCTTCTGTTTTAAAATGGTCAGTCTCAATTTTGCCGTTGATAAAAAAGGCTTAGATTTGAAATACATATCCGGCGTTTCATATAACGGATTTTTAGTGTTCAGAGTTTTTCCTTTCTACGCAGGCAATTCCAAACCACAGTTCCTTCTTATATTTTTATTTTGCCTATGACAACACCCATTGCTTTGTTTGCTGAGTACAGACAGCTCATCTTTTATACCCATAAAGCGAGCTCGCATCACGTTCCTTTTTTAATTGGCTATGCCCTGCTGCCCAGAAATGAGGAAGTGGTTGTAACAATGTGGCTCGACTATGGCTCGAATTCATATCTTGGATACTTTTTATGAATAGATTATCCTTCCTTTACAAGCAATTCCGCACCACAGTTTCTCCTTTTTTCTCCACAAACATTTTTAGTATTACACATGGTCGTGGCTTGACGTATGATAACATAAGACGACAAAACTTGAGCTACATTCATTATTTCTCTCTCATATAATCATCTATAATTTCATCATATCCACTAAAACATTACATCATCAGATAGGCATGAGTTAGTATCCACTAAGTGGAAGAAAGTGATTGGACACCCACGACGGTCACGTGATTTGTGAGGTTTAAAAACGTAAACGGGAGGGTACTCAACTAAATCTCAGGTAAAATGACTACCAATAGATAATGAAAAGGGCAAAATAATTGGATGCTCCATAGAAATTATGAGTGTACGAGTAAGATGCATTGCTGACATCCGATAGGTCTAAAAATCAACTGTATCCTCTATTATCAATACGTGGAAGAAGAAGGGACATTGAAGGAATTAGCATCAGCCCAGAAGACCCACCAAACCGCAAGATAGGAGAGCGCTGCAGCGGGAGCTACAAAAAAGAAAGGAACCGTCCCGCGCATGCTGCGCAAATAAACTCCAGATGATCGCTCATATGCAGATTTCAATCAGTATTTTTCGTAAAGAAGCCCATGAATTTGGATATTATGGTCGAGCAGCCGCCCATAAACCTCTGATCACAAAGAAGAATTCAGCCCATTGCCTACAATTTGAATGGCGGCAAATTTTACGGAGTGGCGACTCAAATTTTACACTTTGAAGGTCGGATGGACGAGTGTGGCAGATATCTGGAGAACGTCTGCTACCTAATATATCGATCACCTGAAGGATGGTGGTGGCGGCGTGATGATTTAGGGTTATTTCAGCTGATCTTAATGAATGGAAATATGAATTCCGAGGCATACTGAGTTGTTGTCGCAGTTGAATGGAAACGACGAATATCTCTTCCAGGATGACAATGCCATATTTCCAGGGCTACACTTTAAAGAAATGCGGAAAATCATGCCTCCCGGATGAAATGGCCTGCGCATCGCCCGAACCTTAATCCCAAAGAGAACCTGGGGGAAAAATTGAAACGAGAAGTGCGGGCTAGGCTGACCCGATCTTATTTATTGCCAGAGTTGGTCAATATAACCCAGGCGAAATGACGAACTATCCCACTTGAAACACTCCAAGAACATGTGAATAGTTCACCCAGAAGGATTACTGCTGGTGACCCTACAACGTACAGATTTGTATAAATTTTGTTGTCCCACCACTCCACGGTGTCCAATTACTCTCTTCCACATAGTATTCATTTATCATGACCAACATGTTCTATGATGAACCCAAATATTCTAATGAGTGAAAGTTGAAGTGATTCCTATATTAATAAATCCAGCTTATCCAATTTCTTATATTCCTCATTCTAATTTATTTCAAATCCTCATAAATGGGCCGAGTTAGTTTCTTAATTGGTTTTAAATACCCCTCTTCATCAGAAGTTGAAGACTCAGAACGATGGCTTTGTATCTCCTCGTAGTAAGCACTCTCCCTTAGTTCAACATGTACCTGCTCAATATCTGGCATTTCCTTCATCTCTTCCATTCCACTTTCACAATTGGTTAGATCCCTGGAAAAAAACATTATTATCACGTTTGCATATTACACTGATGCAGATGGCAAAGAGAGCATAACAATAGTATACGAACCCCTCATTCCCTGAATGCATTTTGACATAAAGAAAAATTCCAGCGAACGTACACCAAGACAAGATTAAAGCGGACACCAGCGTGGATAATGTGTATACATTTAGTTCTTTAATGAGAAAAATGTTAAAATGAAATATTTTAGTAATTTTTTTACACAGCTGCAAAACTGAATTTAATTTTAAAAATGTTACCGGCAGTATAGTTTAAAGTGCAATTGCCCAACTCTTTATTGTAGCTTATGGAAGGTGTTTCGTTGCCTTCTAAAAAATTTATACGAAAATTTCAAAATTATTTTCAAAATTATTCACAAGACCTTATAACAAAAACGCACATAAAAATGACACAAAAATTACTAAATTATAACTAGTTAAAGTAGTTTCATTACTTATACAAATAGGGCCACTTTCGGTCCACTTCCCATTATCACAAATTCTAGAATTATCTCCAATTAAAGTATAACCATTTTGGGCTTTATATTTCACTTTTTCGTATTTCTTATACGACCCATTCTCGATTAATTCACAGTGTAGTGGAACATCTGGCCTCCCACAAGGTAGAGTTTCATCTATTAAAATTACTACTAATCAATTTATAATAAAAAAATCCAGTAATTAAAAATATTTCTATAAATTTACCAAGAAAAAGTTGCACTTCACACATTTTGATTTCCCTATGTACATTCAATTGAATTTTTATCTCACTGCTTAGATTCGCTCCCTCCTTATTATTACATTTAGCTATCCACCTCAGCCTATTAGAACCAAGCTCATCTGTAACAATCATATATAAATATTAATTGATCAAGAGCAAATAATTAATTGGCGGCACCAGAATAATCAAAAGCGTTACCTAAACACTGATGGCAAGTGATTGGTCTTTGATTCTTTTCTGTGTATCCTATACCATGTTCAGAAATGATCATATTTGAGAAGTGAACATCTAAAGCGTATAAATTAGATAACATGAACATTAAAATTTAATAGTCTAAATATAAATAATCAAACAGTATCGTGAACCTTTTTCATGTAAGAGACCGAAATGAATCGCTACTGCAAAGCCTTGTGGATCAACTGATTCACTCTTAATCCCCGATATCATCAAACTATAATCATGAGTAGTTTTTATTTTATTGCAAGTCCTATTATTGTTATCCACTATGTTCTCCACAGCTTCCGACATTTTCTGGTCAACGAAAACTGACAAAACGGCTTTCCTTTGTTGATATAATAAATTCAAATCTAAAAGCACCAAATCGCAGATAAAAAATTAGTTAAGGCATCGTTATCCAACGATATAAGGGTTTTAGCATCAAAATGTTACGAGAAGTAGCGGCTCGTGACTATAATAAGTAGAGGGGCACAAGTATAAAATTTCAGGTTCCTCAATTATAACTTGATTTGTACTTGGAGCCTCGCGGCCCCTGCCGAGGCCTCAGAGGACTATATTAGTTTTAGCGTGTAGTAGCTAAAATTTTAAGCAACACATTATAAATAAAAAACATTTCAGGTTTCTGGACTTCTGGTTTAAAATTTATAGCTTGATTTGAGATCGAGGTCGCATGGCCCCTGCCAAGAGACTTATATATTTTTTAATATACATGCATATTAGCTAAATTTTTAAATACCACACTATGATTAAACAAAATTTCAGGTCCCTAGGCCTTTCCGTTCAAATACTATAGCTTCAATTGTATATGAGGCCGCCAGGGGCCCCGAGGCCTATACCAGTCTCCTTGCATATTGTCAATAATTTTTAAGTAACGCACTGTTTCAAGTTTTTTGGCCTTTTTATTATTCAAATGTTAGAGCTTGATTTGTGATTTGGGCTTCAGGGCCCCTGTCGAGACCCAAGAGGCTTATACCAATTTTTAGAGTATATTAACTAAATTTTTTAGTAAACTACTATGAGTAAGCCTTTTGGTTCAAACATTATAGCTCTGTGTTTAGGGCCCCTGCCAGGGTCCCACAGGACTATATGTGTGTATGTTAGCTAAATTTTTAAGCAATTTTCTATAAGTAAACAAAATTTCAGATTTCTAGATCTTTTGGTTTAAAAGTTGTAGCTTTGTTTGTATTTGAGACCTCTGGGGCTCTGCTGGGGCCTATATTACTTTTTTTTTGTATATTTGCAATATTTTTTAGTATCACACTATGAATATACAAAATGTTCAAATGTTATAGCTTCAATTGTATATGGTTCCTCGAGGCCCTTGGCGAAGTCCTAGAGGCTTGTATCAGCTTCCTTCTATATTGGCTATTTTTTTTAGTACCACACTTAAAATATACAAAATTTCAGGTTTCTAGATCTTTCAAAAGTTATAACTTGATTCGTATTTGAGGCCTCGGGGTCTTCTGGCGGGGTCTCAGAGGCCTACATCACATTTCTTGTATATTTGCTATAATTTTTTAGTACCACACAATAAATCTACAAAATTTCAGATTCCTAGGTCGTTCCGTTCAAATGTTATAGCTTCAATTGTATATGGTTTAGTTTAACCTTTCGGTATTTGGTTATGTCATTCCTTAATGGTTTATTAAGTACCGAAAGGTGCTTTATGCTATCAGTGTAGGGAAACGTGTCTGTCCGTCTGTCTGTAACTCTAACTCCTCCGAGGCTTATGAAAGATTTTCAAAATTTGTTATCGTCAGTCGATGAATATGGTTCATGGCACGAACCAATCACAAATATTATCTAAATAGGTTCATTGGCACGTATACAAATGGTACTTCTATTTTCCCACCTAGCAATTTTCAATGGGAAGATATATTAAGTAATACAACCCCCTGACAAAAGTATTAGACCACTACTAATATTAATGGAGGGTTCGGAAGAAAACATTTTATTTGCACAACGCATTGGAAATAGAAAATAAAACAAAAATATTGCAAGAATGTACATTTGTTCTAGTACATGTACTGCAACTTGCAGCTTACAAAACAAATATGAATCTGTAGAATAAATTGATGAAAAACAACACTCATGGACAAAAGTATTAAACCACCTCATTTTGAGGACAAAACTATTAGACCATACCCACAATTTAAAATTATTTTCCCTCTTATAATGAGTCAGACCCGATATGTCAATCAGATTGTACTGAAATGTAATGTAGCTTTGTTTTTTTCTAATAAAAAATTTCTGTTAATCACTTATTCGTAATAATTTTCTCACGAAACATGGGTCGTGGCAAAGAAATGTCGAGGGACATAAAAAAAGAATTGTTGAACAGGTAAAAGGAAAATATTTTGAGATACATTGCAGGCCTTCTTGGCATCAGTAAAACTGCTGTACGATACACTTTGAAAAAGTATAAAGCAACAGGGGATATTAAAAACATCAAACGTTGTGGACGTCCACATGCATCAACCATGGCTGAAGATAGAAAACTGAGAAATATTTGTAAAAAATGCGCAGTGCTTCAACATCAGAGATTGCAAATGAATGGCAAACCTATGTAGTGCACGTTTCAAGCAAAACAACAATCCGTCGTCTAAATGAGATGGGATACGTATCACAGAAAACCAAGACCAAACCTCTCATCACACAGCGGCAAGGCAAAATTAGACTTCACTGGGCTAAGCAACATCAAACTTGGACTGTTCAGGACTGGGAATCATTGATTTTTACGGATGAAAGTAGATGTTGTATTGGCTATGGTGACAATATTGGTAATAAAGTTGGGAGACTACCTAATGAAAAGTTTCACCCAGATTGCCTCAAGAGAAGTGTTAAGTTTCCTGCTGGAATCATGATTTGGGGATGTATGACAGCAAGTGGCCCATGAAATATGTGCATGGTGAAAGGAAATGTTAATGCAAAAGCTTACCAAGAAATTTTAAAGAATCATTTGCTATCAATAATGGAGAAAAGGTTTGGTGATAATGCATGCATATTTCAGGATGACAACACTTCTTGTCACCGGTCCATGTCAGTGAAAGCTTGGAAACTGAAGAGTGGATTACAAGCTTGGACTCACCTCCCAACAGTCCGGATCTCAATCCTATTGAGAATATGTGGGGTTTACTTAAGAAACATGTTGCAAAAGAACGAGCAACCACAATTGAAGAGTTGAAGTGCAATTATGAAATGCTGGAAGGAAATTGCTGCAGAAATGTACTCAAAATTGGTACATCAAATGCCTAATAGAACAAATGCAGTAATTAAAGCAAAAGGTGGTCCTACTAAATATTAAAGTGTTTGTTTTTTCACCTGGTCTAATAGTTTTGTCCTCAAAATGAGGTGGTTTAATACTTTTGTCCATGAGTGTTGTTTTTCATCAATTTATTCTACAGATTCATATTTGTTTTGTAAGCTGCAAGTTGCAGTACATGTACTAGAACAAATGTACATTCTTGCAATATTTTTGTTTTATTTTCCATTTCCAATGTGCTGTGCAAATAAAATGTTTTCTTCCGAACCCTCCATTAATATTAGTAGTGGTCTAATACTTTTGTCAGGGGGTTGTATATCAAACAAATCGTAATGACGAGATAGAAGCGGTTATTCATTACTATTTTCGTCAGTCGATGAATATGGTACATGGCACGAATCAACCACAAATATTATCTAAATCGGTTCAACAGCACGTGCACAAATGGTACCTTCACGACCCCACCTAGCAATTTTCAATGGAGAGATATATTAAGTAACGATGAGATAGAAGCGGATATAAATTACTATTTTTGCCAATTGATAAATATGGTTCAGGAAATGAACCATTTTGAAAAAAGTTGTAATCGAAACAATGGCACGTGCTCTAATGGTACCCTTATGACACCCTCAAAAATTTTCAATCACATGATATGGCATGTAGTATATCAAACAACTTTTCTTGTATATTGGTTTTATTTTTTTTGAACCGCACTACAAATTTACGAAATTTCGCGATTTTAGGCCTGTTTGTTCAAAAGATAAAAAAGGAACCATGAAATTCATACAAGTGGCCCCCCTGAGGGGCCCCGGGCCACCCTAGAGGATTCGCTATATTTTTCGCACCGTCCTCTGTATAGGGCCGTGTGTACAAAATTTCAAGCCTCTAGGTCAATCCTTTCAAAAGTTATGGCGTGTGACATACACACATACAAACATCTGTACCGTCGTTATTAGGGTTTTAGATGATGCTAAAACCCTAAAAAGCTATTCCATTATATTATTATATCTACGTATAATTTATATTTACTGCATTCTGGTGTTTCGTATTTCCATTTGTCTTGACCAATGCACATATTCTGGTTCGCACCATGGAGAGCAAAGCTTTCACTGCAGCTGTAGGCTATTGTATCGTTTAATGTATAGAAATCCATTTCTGGATGGATGCTCCCAAGGTATGGAATCGCTGGACGCCCACAGTTGCCTGATTAACAAAAATAAAATAAAAATAATTACAAAAATTGAATTACGTAATAGATGAGTAGGAAAGAATGTTGCTAACTTATCTTTTCATAATTGTTTTTGTTTCTAAACCAAAAGGAGAATATCGAATCTAAGTTATCTCCTTTCTTTAATACAAAAAAGCGTCATCAATACTCACTTGCGACTCTCAAAGGAAAGGAAAAAATGTGAAATATAACAATAATTAAAAATTCCGACATCCTTCTGTATCAAAATCTTTTACAGCTGTACTCAATGACTGAATCATATAATGAATTACCGCTTTTCAGAAACAAACTACATCATGTAAATAAACAGGAAACGTTATGAGGAATGCATGTGGCGTAAATAAATGTGTGACTCACTTCTAATTCTTTCTCCCTGATTTGAACTTATCTCGTGCATAAACATTATAAATAATAATTTTAATGTTTTCTGAAGTATTATTTTGAAAACTAAAGTTAGAAACACTCATTAAAGTGTCGACTGTAATGGTATTTTTCTTATATGAATACACGGACCCAATGTTTTCATCTCTTATTTGTAATCGAGATGTCCTATTCGGTGGATGCGTAATCTATTCCGTTCGAGTTATTCTTTTGCATTAAGCTCATAAATGATCAATCGATTTAGAATAGTGAATAGTAATTGCAATTCATAATTTAAAATATCTCAGAGGCCATAATCAATTTAAGATAATTGGGAAATGTTGTATACTGAAACGGTCCTGCTCAACTTTTGAAATGCATACGTGACTTAATCCAACAATTTATCATAATGTTTTGTTGTATGTAATTATTGGCATGAAGCTATGAGCTATGACTGTCCAGTTTCTTTCCCTTCCCTTACAATATTACAATTAAATATTTACATCATTTAATCATTATTCACCGTCTCGGATCCAATCCTCTCTTATTCACATAGTGAAACGCACCAATTTCCTCGTTTAAAATCAAACAAGATACTCAACGATGGCGTTTCCTCAACACTTCACGAAAAAAATCATTATGATACTGCAATATTTAATTGCTCACCGCTTTTTTATTCATTTTTGGTTTGTAATTTTGCGGCAGTGTTAGTAAGATGCTTTTTATAAATTAGGGTTCTATCTAAAGTGACTCCAAGATATTTAGTAGTGTTGAGCGATACCCGATGCTCGATACTTCGTTTGAAATATCGAGTATCATCTGATGTTTCTCAGATTCCTTAATTCCGGGCTGATTTTTTTAGTTCACTTTTCAGCAATGAAAATATTGCAAAAAAAGTTTCAGATTTAAATAACAAAAATCCTCTACCTTTAAGTAATTCTTTAATGCAATACATGAGAGAGAAATTTTTGAATGCAGAAGACAACGGTAGAGCTAGAAATATGTTAAAAATGAGTTATCAAATTTAATTCCTAATAGTAATTAGTCACCAACAACAACGAATGTCTTAATGAAAATGGTTTTCCTGTGAATGATAATATTTGAGTTGAATTAAATAGAAAGATTGAAATGGCAACTAAAAGTAATGATAACAACATTAATAGAGAAAATATTATTCAGAATTACATTGCACATTGATATGTTAAAAGATCTGAAAATCCTTTATAATATTGGCAGGTTCATGAAGAAAATATTATATCACAGCTAGCACTAAAATATTTATGTGTTAGTGCAACGTCTGTGCCCTCTGAACGTGCATTTAGTAAAGCTGGAGAGATGATCTCCAAAAAGAGGTCAAGATTAAACCCAAAAACTGTAGACAAATTTCTATTCATAAATTCAATGTATAAAATGAATGAGGAAAAATAAAAATGTAAAGTAAAAGTAATGTCTTTTTTTTTGAAATTTTGAAATATCTTAAAAATAATTTCTCATGAAAACGCTTAGAATTAATAAGGTAGAAATTCTTAATGAAAATTCCAAAAAAATTTTTTAAAGTCTCACTATGGATGGACCTCTCCAAGTATGCCACTGCTAGTCTAAATAATTTCTTAGTCACGTAATTTTACTTTAGATGTACGCTTGATGTTGTTGCAGTTTCCACTCTTCTCTCGTTGTCTTGAAGCCAAACTTCGCCATTCATCAGTTTGTGTAGTCCAGCAGTCGCCGATTCTCCTATTGATATGTTCACCATTTGCTCAATACACCACGGAGCTCAAGGAGTGCTTCCACTGTCGTCTTTAAAAAGTTGGGAACATGAACTGCACCGATTCAAAAGAAGAAGTTGTGTTAGAATGAAAATATAGCAAACTCTGAAGTTCGTGCAATAGCTCGTTATTTCTTCAGCTTCGCTACGAGACGATACGATGCATAGGAATCAAAAAGACCGTTCGTAATGGCGGACGATTACAGTGTTCCTCCTGGTGGGCAATATGTTCTCATAAAAAGGTCTATATATTTAGATCATGCAATCAACAATAACAGCATACTTTGAAAAAAATAATTAAGTTCCTCTAGATTGCTAAAATACGTACCACTAGAAAGAGCACAATAATTTCTAGGTCCATCCTGTTGTTTTGCTTGCTTTCTCATTTCAATAATAATTGCATTTACAATCGCAATTTTATTTTTGTACTACATGTTAAAAAATAGGGAGCGTATTTACTAAAAGCTGCACACGATCACATTGTGCTCCGTTGCGGGTAATTCCCTGGGCGAATCCACAACCGAACGGAAACTTTTAGTCTAATCTCTCACAAGATAACTATTTGACCTTGTCAAATTTTGGAGATGGTGCTCAAACTTTGTGGATAGTTGTAGGAAGGGGAGATGGCTGCAATGCGCAGTTTGAGCACCAGTCACTGTTGTAAACACAAGTTACAGCCGTTTTTAGTTCGACCGTTGACGGAGAAGTAAGCGCCATTTTAGTTAAATAATAGATTTCATAAACTTCGAGAAGTTATACTTGTGAACTACATGCCAAGTGCACCTACATTTTTGTGGTTAACTTTCCTTGATGTGTTTTATCTATCTACTAAATTTCATTGTCATGCGTCATTCTCCAGGTCCCATAGTTCCCTTGTTTAACGTACGAGAGTTTTTCCAAACGTTCTCGGACTAAATGACAATATAACACGCTGTTTAGTAGAAAACAAATGTTAATGCAAACCAAACTTTCTTCGGCACAAACTAACACAGTTCAGCTTTGCTCAACATATACACCATCGATTTTAATGCACTTTTCAAGTCGACGGACCCACCATTTAAAACACAGCTGATTCCGAGAAATTTTGTGGGGAAAAAAACATTCAAGGAACCAAATTTGTGATTGTATATGTTTTGACCTCTAAAAGACATTCATTATTTAAGTCTGCCCAACTGAAATTTGGCCCTAAAATGTCTGGTCCTATAACGGGCGTATATGGAAAAAGGATGATATGGGCCAGATTCAAGAAATTAAATATTAGAAAATTATACTTGGACATGTCTGTAGACAGTCTATTTTCGAAGAACTTTTATTTTGGATTCTTCATTAAGCCGATTGCTTTTCATTTCCTATGAACTGCATATCCAGTTATTTATACATATTGTGTAAACATATTATTTTTAATGTTTTCCCCTTCCTCTTACCAGGCCCCCTTCACTTTTATCACCTTTATCTTAATTCTAGTTTTATCTTAACTGTGTTTTTTTTAGTTTGTTCGGTATTTTTTACTTTTTCTTTTTTATGTTTTTAATTTTTTTGGTGTTTTTTTGTTATATCTAAAAATTATTATTTGGTTTGGTCTTCCATAATGAGTACTATCCAATTTGAAGAGTTTAATGCCTCTGTTTCAAAGTTTCAACCGACTTGTTTGCTTTTAGGATTAAATATCCGAAGGGTGGCAGCAAATCTGACTTATTATATATCTCAATTACCTTTTAAGATTACTTATTTGATTTTAATGGAAACGTGGTCTAAACACTCAACAGATAATCCGTCCATAGAGAGCTATCAAAATTTCTCAATTAGTAGACATAATAGAAGAGGTGTCGGTGTATTTGTATATACACCGACACTAGTCAACGAACAAACATATATCATGAGCTCACAATGAAAACAAACGACTAGGAAATATTAACATTAGATTTAGATAATAACTCGGTTTTAATCGCTATTTATCGTCCGCCATCGGGAAACTTTAACGAATTTTTGTCTGCCATAGAAGAACTAATGATAGATCATACGCTATTTCGTAAAACATGCCTCATAGTGGGCGATTTTAATGTTAACTTCAATTTTCCTAATGATAATGAAACAGCTGCTTTATTTGTCACATGTATTAAAGCTAAATTTAGGAGTAGCGCAGTGGAATTTTAATATCATGCAACAGCACACAAAATTAGATTAAATAAAATAATAAAGTTTATTATTATAACGTAAAAATACCAAAGCAGTGAGGAACCAAATGGGAACCTCTAAGCAAAAACAAAATTATGAAAAACGATTCACAAAAATGCGAATAATTAAATGATTAATGTGAATACAAATATATCAAATTTAACGTGCACCTCAGTACAAAAAACCTAAGCTTAATGAACAAGCTTACAAATTAAACCTATGCTTCAAGGTACACTTATCCTAGCAGTAAAATACATCCAAGGCCTAAAACATAAGCCCTTACATTACAATTTAGTCAGTTAAATATAAAACAAAGCTTAAGAGCTAAACAAAGCTACAAGTAATAAATGACTTCAAAGGACATGCTGCTATATAGGAATATTAGGCAGCTGAACCGCTAAACTTAAGGACAAAAGCCTAATAACCAACAAGTTATATAGCTTAAAACTAAAACCATTAGATATAAGCTAAAAAGATAAATAGCAATTTAACTGGGTCGGCCTCAAAATTAATTACCTATGGTCGAACCTCTCAGCTAACAAAAAAATATCTTGAATAACAATACAGCAAATAAGGCTTAAAACTAAATGCAAGTATTGAAACACAAAGCAAATGCACAATAGTACAAAAACAGATTACATAACTTTTGTAGCGTACACAAGAGCAAACAAAAGCTCGGAACGGCGCACTCGCGAAAGTTAACTGTCCATACAATGGGAACAAGAATTTGACAGATAAATTTAGTCGAAAAGTCACAAATGGTAAAGTTCCAAGTCCGGGGAAGTCCAATAATAAATAGTAATACAAATGTAAAAGATTACAAACGAGTTACACGTTATGAGATAATCTTTTCACCCAATTTGACGTGAGGCCACAAGAGAAACCTGTGGGAACAGGTAGATAAAAAATAATAAGATTAAAGAAAATTTATGTGATGACAATAGATCACTAGACAAGAAAATTCAGGCTAAATGAATGTGGTCTAACACATTACGGCAAAACACAAAACGGTAGTGCACATTTCTCTTAGGATTTTAAAAAGACGAAGCCAAAGTCGCTCCCGAAGTAAGCCGGCATGCCTCCGGGCCAAAAACCGCACACTTGCGTATTAAACTGCAATTTACGGCGACTTAGCTCGGGGAAGGATTTTCGCACGATATCGGCCGTAAGGCATATCGAAAAAGAAACACTCACCAATGAGTATAGCTGATAGACGGCCGTAACATTCAGCACCCGAGGCACTACGTAGAACAACGTTGAACAACCTCTATTAAGCTGCGGCGGGACGCAATTTGTTGCGCATGCAATCTCCGCCAAAGAGGCTTCTCGGCACGGCCAGGAATCCAACGACGAGGCACTCGCCGCCTCCGTAGCCGAACCCGTTGAAATCGCTCGAGGACGAGCCCGCTCCTCCGCCGAAGACAAACTCAGACATTCACGATGTCCTCCGTCGTTCGAATCTGGGAGTTTTTCTTTGGTCCGTCCTCGCTCGGTAGCCGCCAAATACCTTCTCCCACTCCGTCGATGACTTCTCGACGAGCTCGCAGAAGAGAGCCTCGCTCCTCCCTCATTGGCTGCTGCGAGCTGATCCTCTTCATGACGTGGTCGAGGACGATTTCGCTTTCGTTGCGAATTGACAAATACTCTGGAGCGCAGACGATCACCTATGCCAACGGAATAATTAAAATTCCGTGACATTATTAAACTTTTTTATTGCGTTCGATTTCGAGCAGACTATTACGTCTAATACTCATTACTCAACTACCGTTGAAATGATCTCTCTCATTGACCACATTTTCACTAACGCTGCGGATTCAAAACAAAGTGGGGTTCTTGATATTTTGATCTCAGTTCATTTCCCAATGTACTTAAATATTAGAAGGAATCGTCAAGGACTGCATTGCCGCTTCCCGTATCAATAATCACTCTTGCATTGCAGTTTTTAAAAGATTTCTGCAACAAACTGATTAGGAAAAAATATTTTCTGAAGCGAATGACGATCCTAATGAATTACTCGACAAGTTTTTGTCTCATTTTTTTATGGTTACAATTTCTATTTTGCTTTCCATAACTTCAACATTAATCATAATAACTCAAAACAATTCAAAAAACTGGCTTATTTCTTCGTTATTAAGTCTTATAAAAAAAAAAAAAAAGACAGAGCATTTAAAAAGTTTACAGATAATCCTAATCCTTGCCTAAAAAATAATTATAAAACCCTATTATAAGCCTGAAATCTGAAATCAGAAAAGCAAAAAGCATTTACTATCATGAATTATTTCAATTTTGCTCTAGCACGACTGGCATTTGGAAGAATATTAATAAAATTAGAAACAAAAAAAATTCCTATTTTGCCTAATCAATCCACCAAGGATGTGAAGGAGGAAGATATGAATAATTTCCACACGCTCAGTATCCCCCTACTAGTGAAAATAACTCACCTTTAAAAGAGCAATTCTTCAGTTCCACGTCGACTGCTTTTCTTGTTCTTCTCCGCCTGTCTGCTCTAGCATTGTTTTTAGGACTACTAAAACACCTCCGAATATTAAGTTAACCGATTCTCTCGGTATTACACAAGATATTATTATTTTAGCAGCGGGGCTTTGTTATTCATTTATGAGGATTTATAACTCTTATATTAGCACAGGTAAATTTCCGCATAAGCTTAAATATGCTCATATTATCGCTATCCATAAAAAGGATGACCACAATGATTTTAATAATTATCGCCCAATAACAATTTTACCCGTCTTCTCCAAGATTTTAGAAAAGCTCTTTCACCATAATCTATCATCATTTATTGTATCCAACAATTTTCTCTCACCAAACGAGCATGGGTTTCTACCAAATAAGAATATCGATACTGCGTATTATAAACTTATCGATTACGTTACAGCCGAATTGGACGCAAGTAATACACCATTGGCGATTTTTTAAGATCTAAAAAAAGCCTTTGATCGTGTGTCCCACAAGATTTTATTACATAAACTTCAAGAAATTTATGGAATTCGCGGACTCCCTTTGAGCTGGATTTCATATTTTATCAATAATAAAATAGTGGCTCATAAAATCCATACTCATATCTCGAAGCCCATTAATATCATGAAGGGTGTTTCCCAAGGATCATTATTTAATTTGTTCATTAATGACATTTGCTATCGTTCTCAAATTCCTAAAATCATATCTTATGTGGATGATTCAGTCTTATTGTTCACTGCTAGAGACGAAAACTCTCTAAACTCAATTATAATGCTACCAGACATAACCGCTTGGATTAGAAAGAATGAACTCAGTATTAACGACTCTAAAAGTGTTTTTATGATATTCAGGCAACGAAATAAACAACTCAACACGGAGTCTATAAAAATCCTTCTGGATGAGAATCAAATCACTATAATTACCGAATATCGTTACTTGGGCATTATCATTTCATATAATCTATCTTGGAACTCACATATCTCATCTTTAACTTCTAAATTGAGCAAGAGTCTGGGAACTCTTTCTCATTTACTTTATCTTCCTCGTCGACAATCGACAATCGAACAGTGAAGTGAAAAGAAGACGCGAGTGGTCCAGGAGCCAAGCTCACTTTACACGCTCGCCCAAAGAGTAAACCAGAGGAGGTACACTAAACTGGGTGAGAAGCCTGATGAACCTCTTAAGTCCTCCAGAGAAGTCCCCAGAAGGGACGAGAGTCAGATTGTAGATTGACGAATAGAGTCCCCAAAAATCAGCAGGATCTAAAAGATCCAATAATTGGGGAAGGCGGCCTTGTTAACGTCATCAAAGCAGACATCCAGGATATGGCGCGGTCTTCGAAACCTGAGGGGATTCTTTACAACGAGTGGATGGCCCAGAATACCAGAAACCAGGG
The DNA here is from genome assembly GCA_023313115.1 of Rhysida immarginata. Classification (NCBI taxonomy): domain Eukaryota; kingdom Metazoa; phylum Arthropoda; class Chilopoda; order Scolopendromorpha; family Scolopendridae; genus Rhysida; species Rhysida immarginata. The sequence goes on along the minus strand of JAHWFO010001731.1, from coordinate 72,626 downwards.
TGTTTTCATGATTCTCCTTCTTGGGTAGCATGTTCTTCATAAGTGTCTGGACAAAGGTGCCTATGTGGGTCATCCCCAAATCGTCATAGATAGAGTGGTTGTTGGCAACTCTTCTGTCAAGTTGGGCAATGGATCGGAGATCTTCCTCGTTCCACCTTAATCCTTTTATACATGGTGATTCAGAAAGGTAGGTCAAGAATGAAATACCATGAACAGTTTGTAGCGGGAAACAATATTTTTCCTATAAACATGGGTCCGGAAATGCATCCTTACAGAGAAAATGCAACTTGGTATGGAATGGATGTGCGTCATCCGGACGGCAATGGTAGGGTCCATGTAAATTAGGATCTAAACATGTAAATTGTTCGTGTTCTCTCCTTTAAAAGAGAGGATATGAAACATGTAACTCCATTATCGTACAATGGATCGCTTGACTAATACGGAACTGGCGGACATGCATCTCGTCTATGGCGAGGCACAGGGTAATGCTACTGAAGCGGAAAGGATTTACCAAAAGCGTTTTCCAGACCGTGATCACCCACGTCACGGGGCGTTTCAAAGACTAGACCAACAACTTCGAGATACAGGTTGGTTAGGTTCGAGACTTAACCTAATCTAACCTAGTACAAGTTGCATTATAACGCATTGATTTATTCTAATCTTTTTTTGGAATTATCTTTTGGGGCAGTTCAAAATTTAAGAAGACTGCTCAAACTACAGAAATGCTTTGTACGTATGGTTCTGCATATACCACACAAAACACCAATTACACATCTATTTACGATACCTACTTCATACAATCGGTTTGTTTTTTTACATGAATTAATTCATAACAAAATAAAATTAGATAGCCCTCTAAAATTAACTTTCAATTTTGATTACGACAATTATCCAACTAGGAAATCGAAAGAGATTCGTTTTCCATTTGCGGATAATAATTATCGTCTCCACACTCCATTTTTTTCTTGTCAAATGAATTAGACCCTTTTACCCTCTTCACTAACAGAAACTACTAGCTATTATACTTTTAAAAATTCACTGAAGAAAGTGATTCTTAATATGATCTCTGTTGTAACAATATTATTAAAATTAATTTAACAATCTTTATTACCTGTTAAAACTATCTTTTATTAATTAGGTTTTGTGGGGATGCGGGGAGCTTTGCTCGGCTGGCTTTTTGCTTTTCAAATCCCCTTGTAACCCCTGTTTTAATGTTTATTTTATTGTACTCACTCTTTTGTGAAATCTTGTACTTGAAATTTATTAAATAAATAAATAAATAAATAAATAAATAAATAAATAAATAAATAAATAAAGTGTCCATACCCAGCCTAACCCTCACTAAGACACTCAAGCCTGTGTCTACGAGGTTTATGTGTCCACAGAGAGCCTAGGCTAACGAGAAAGACAGGCTCCGGCACTGAAAAGTCACCTGACCAAGATAGGTCTATTAACATGTAACTTTCATTGTTTCCATCTTGTATTTTAACAGTCTTTTGTTAGAAACAATGAAGGTTGGATTGTTAATAGACCTATCTTGGTCAGGTGACTTTTCAGTGGCGGAGCCTGTATTTCTTATTAGTCTCGGGAGGGCCAAAAATTCAAAGTAAGGTTTGTAAAAAGCTGCTTATGAAAAATCTATTCTGCGTTGTCAATAAATATCTTTTCTATCTTTTTTAGGCTCCCTAATAATATGAGTGCATGCATCATGAAGACAACAAAAGTATCAACTCAGAATTTGGTTTTATTTTTTAAAATCTCATTCTCCCTCTTTATGGTTGGTCTTCTGTTCGTTATGTTTCACGAGGTTAACACATCTAGTTCTTCCGAATCCATTTCTTTTAATGAAAACAAAAACAGTGATATTGATCGAGTGAATACAACAATTCTTAAGACAGAAATACTTTACAAAATCCTAGACAAATACGACTTTTACATTCCAGATGTCTCCGTCAAATGTGAATGTGTTTGCACTGACAACCCATATCAAATACATTGCAGTACAACTACATATCAACGACATCGAACTTGTGCTACTTTGTCCAATTCAACGACGAGGTGCATCGCCTACGACGGTCGTGGAAGCGATTCTAAAGTGTGTAAAAACCACTATCGCTTATGTTGCCAGGCCTATTTTTCAAAGCATTACGATGCATTGTTTTTTAGTAGAAAATTCACCGCATTTCTCTTGGAAACGGACAAAACGATATTTTCATTAAAAGTGGACTCAAAGTCACACGCCCTTAACCAAAACATTGTGATTTCTGGTAACATTAAACGATTGTCATTAAGATCTAACAAGTTCTTACTATTCGACCATTCCAAGCCCATTCATACATTGAATGGCAAATGGTTTTTCTTTGAAGAGGGCAAAGAAAACTTATTATTTACAGGAAACCTAAACACTAAAGGAAATCTATATCCAAACAAAATCGGTTGGTTCCAATGGGATTCTTATCACAAAGAACTCACGGCTTTTTCTAAAGATAATTTACAAAAGTATTTACAGGTGAAGCCAGTAAATTGCCAATCAGATCCTCCTATGTTTGAATGGAAATTGAATGCTACTTTTTTTTATTCAAGCTCCGGTATGATGTACAATACCGAAACTAAAATATTACCTCTTCTGAATACGTACAACAGTTCCATCTCAAAATTATCCATTGATGAAGCAAAAGAGGTCGTAAAAGTAGAACCACGAGGCTTATATTCAGTCACTGCTTCTTTATCGAATGAATTTTCACAATTTATGTTCACAAGTATCATACAGGCATGTTCAAAAATGACTTGTCTGTGCTTAATAAACTTTTTCAAAGGTCGTGGAGATTTTGAAGCAGACATATCCAGTCCTTTCTGGTCGGATAAAATACGATTTAGGTTTAAAATTCCCGACGCCTCGGAAAGCAACCCATTTTTTTATGAAATTGAATTGAAAGTGAGGAAATACGACTCAGCCTGGGTGTGTGTTTATCAGAATGATCAGCAGATGTGCAGTGAAGCTACCATAGAAAATAAGGAGCCAATACCAACTTCAACTAATATTCAGTTTATATCAACGAACACACAGTTATCAGACCACGTTACAAGCATCAGCAACGAAACAGATAAAAATGAAGCAATAAATATTTCTAAAATTATTGGATTTGTAATGGGAGCAATAGGAGCAGTGGCATTCATTGCATTAATAATATTCCTACTTTGTCGACGTAAGAAGCATAAACATTCCAAGGTAATCTTTAAAATAAGTTAAAAATTTAAATTCCTAATTACCTAATTAAAAATAGATATCAAAAATTTTAAATTTAGATGAATAAAATTCATAATGAAATCCTGGAATAATTTTTGGTACTCACGTTATTATTATTTGACCTTTGTCCTTTTTTATTTAAAATAAGAACATAGAATACAATATTAAATAAAACGGCAATAAGGACAAGGCAGAGAAAAAAAAAACTTTGAGGAAAAAGTTACGGATACCAGCTAGTACTTTATATAATCATTTGCTAGGTGTGCAACTAAGTTTCGGTTTTTTGGATCAATAAAAAAGGGAAATGTCAAGAGAAATACAACAAATGGTTATTCAAAGTATCGTTTCTACCAGCCACACAGTTTTACCATCTCTCTGGCAATACATGAATATCGCGATGATAAAACGATGCGTCCTTGGACCGAAACCATTCTTCCAAACAATTTTGCACAAGCCATGCGCCATCGACCGGAACAAGTAATAATCGGAAGGTGCCAGGTCTGGCAAATACGGCGGGTGCGGTAGCAGATCGCATCTCAGCGTTTTGATGGTCTCCTGGACGATCCGAGTGCGATGGCACGGAGCGTTATCGTACTGCAAGATCACTCGTTCATATCTCGTTCCCATTCCGGCCGTTTTTGAGCAATGCATGGTTCAGATTGATCAGTTCTTGTCAGTAGCGATGCCATTGAATGTTTCGCCCGGTTTCATCCAATAATGCTTGCAAATCGGCGTCCTCAATTGTTCTTGGTCTTCTGGAGCGCTCCTTGTCCGCAGTGTCAAAGCCGCCACTTCCGAAACGTTTAAACCAATCTTTACAGGTAGTTTTCTATGGTGCATGTTCGCCGTAGGCCTCCTCAAGCAAACGACGTGCTTCAGCTGTTTTTTTTTTTTCAGGTTAAAGCAGAAAAGCAGAGCTTCCCGCAAATACCGTTTGTTTGGCACAAAAGCCGACATCTTCAATGGAAAAATATTTTTGCATTGTGATATGTGTTGGTATTGCATCGTGGACGACTGGTTATTGGTTAATAGACGTCCACGCTATGAAGAAACACAACGTCCGGCATGTATGTCGACTGCATGTGTCGTTAGCACCTTCCATGTGTGAAACCCGGAAACTTAGTTGCACTCCTGGTACATTTATGCTCAAACGTTAAGATTGGACAGTTCCGATCAACGAAATGGACCTTTCCAGAGATACATTAGATTTTATTACATAACGTATCCAGAAAACAAAAAGTGGCAGCAAACAAACTGTCACCAACACCCACCTTTCTGCGGAGGTTGTTTATAAAGCATGTTTGATCGCCATCCCATGGATAGTGAACTTTATTATGGGGCTCCACAGATTGTTCAGTAGGCCGTATGATGGCCTCTAGCTGCTAAACAAGTTGCACATTGTGACAGCATATCGCACACTAAACTGTCCAGCAATTCTTGAGAGAGCAAGTCTCATTCCCGAACTAGCACTCGAGGCAGTTCTTGGAGACTCCTAGGCGGTGGTAGCATAGACGTAACATCTGCATACGTGCTCAATGGGATTCAAATCCGGGAGAAAAGGCGTCCAATACATATAATGGATGTTCTCGTCTCCAAGATGTGGGCTCTGTGTGGACAGGCGTTGTCGTCCATGCTGAGTAATTCTGTTCCAATTGCTCTCCGGAGAGGTTGCCATTATGTCACGACAGTAGATCTGGGCGGTTATTGTACCACGGCTAACCTAATAATTGTCACATTATGTTGTCAGCTCACACTATCTCTCCACCATCTCCGAAGTGACTCCTTTGGATGATGTTCTAGGTGTGGATCTATTCCCTTGCTGTCTCCAGACATAAACACGTCGAAGATCGCTTGCCATCCAGAAGCAGGATTCATCGGAGAACATGACACTACCCTACAGTGCTTCTCTCCAGGTTGATTGTTCATTGCACCATATCCGTCGTGATTCCGGTGAACCAAGGTCAGTGGGATGCATCGTATGGGTCTCCGAGTTTAAAGCCTCGAAACAGATATCCCTGTAGACGCCGTAGTGGATCGCCTACAGCATCTGACATTTAGGGCGAGAAAGCGGTCATCTCGAGATGTGGTGTACCGTGGACGACCGCTTCTGGATATTTGCTTTTTGTTGAAATGTCCTCTAAAGGATAGAGATAACGCTTCTTGAAACATGCAAAGCTTGCGATACTTCCACTTGGGACAGGCGTTCAAGACTTCTTCTTCTTCTTGTTACATCATCCAAATGAACATCAGCGGGCAGAATTTATCCATATAAATAACTTCAGTAACCAAATAGACGTGAATCGACACATTTATAGCAAAATAACAGAATATCCACGTTGCCTCTACAAGGTGTATCATGGTCAACAAAACAAGAAATATCGCTACGTCTTTTGTAGAAACAATGTGCTGAACCACCTTCTTTATTGTATATCTCTGCAAATTTGATGATATTTCGCGGATTGAAACAGCTCAATCTTATAAATCCCATAACCTTTGAGCATGAGTGTATTTCGATTGGAGCAATGTTTATACTTTTGTTTTAATTTGAACAGAGAAGAACACTATTGCGGACTTAGTTCAGAATATTTTATTATTAAGCACATAACCCAGCTTTTTTATCCCATTGCCAATTAATGAGCTACGAATAGCCTAATTAAGATAAAAATAATTGATAAAGTTAGCCTCATTAAGATAAGAATAATTGATCCTACATATTCTACACTAAAGACTGATACGGGTTTTTTTTTAAATTTCCAACGTTTAAAAAATTTATTATTTACTTATTTTATTACTTCTGACGATAATCTAAATTAATTGCAGAGGCAGTTAGAGTCAAAGGAACAACCTAAAGAAGAAACGCAATCGCTTTCCAGTAGAGGTTCTTCTGGTTTCGGAGAAGTAAGCCCATCACTTCTTTTCTTATAAAAAAATCAAAATTTCGTAGAATTAAAAAACTCTTTTTAATAAAAGTATCTTTGAACTTACTCAACAAATTAAATATTTTTGTAACAGCTGAATTCTATAGAGGTTGAGTCTGAACCCCTGCCACAAACTTCTAGGGGAGGTAGTATGGATGATTCTAAGCAAAAAACTTGATTTAAACATGGGTCCGAATTTGAACGCTAACTGAGATATGAATAGAAATAAAAATGCCGCCAACAAGATCAACAAGTTAATAACTCAGGTTCTGCAAGGCCTAGGATAATGAATTTTGGAAGGATAATAGGGTACATAAAATTATGTACACCGTTTAAATTTGATCGCATTCCAATAAGTAGTTTCCGAGTTACGCATTCAAAATCGTAACAGTGCTCGATTGCGAGTACTAACAAGCACGTGTCACGATGTTGAGTACGTAACTCGGAAACTCCTTGTTGGAATTCGTTCAACTTTTAACGGTCTACACATTTTTATGTTCCCTATTATTCCCCCAAATTTCATCTTCCTAGACGTTGCAGAACCTGAGTTATTAACTTGTTGATCTTGGTGGCGGCATTTTTATTGCTGTTCATATCTCAGTTAGCATTCAAATTCGGACCCGTGTTCATATGAACTTTTTTGCTTAGAATAACCCATACTACCTACCCTAAAAGTTTGTGACATGGTTTCAGACTCACCCTGTATAAACAAACGTAATTTCAGTTAAATACAAATGTGATAAATAAAAATGAACATTAAATTATAAATGAACAAGAAACATGTCTCTACTGAAATCGGCAAGAAATTCTCATAACGAAACGGACTAAAGCCTGGCTCCCACATGCGTAAAACTAGGGCAGAAACCACAAAGCAAAAAAAATTGTTTGACGTCATTTCTTAAGCAAGAACTGTGGAATGGAACAACCAAAAAGGGAGGTAACCTCTAATCCACGAGGAAATTTGAAATACCGGATACGTATTTCGGCTACCATGTAGCCATCTTCAGCGATGAGAGACAAAAGTCAACTACAGAAAGAAAAGCGAGGACAATCGGCAAACGAACAGTGGTTGGTTTGGTTTGGTTTGTTTGGTATTAACGTCCTTTTCAACTGCTGTGGTCATTTCAGGACGGCGTTATAGGGGCCGCAAATTTTGCCTCGCAAGGGCTCTTTAACGTGCAGCCGGCAAACGACTAGACGGGACCAACGGCTTTACTTCCCTTCCGAAGGAAGTGCGTGATCTCAGGATTTCCCCCTGAAAAATCCTCGTCGTCCTCGGCCAGGATCGAACCCGCGTACTCGGGCATCAGAGGCGATCACGCAAACCACTGAGCCACCGAGGCCGATAAACGAACAGTGGAGTGGACATTTGTTCAGATGGGACGAAAGCAGTGTTTTCACTAATCTCATCTATCCAGAATAAATATCGAAAGAAATACACTGAGGTAGGCAAGAAGCCTGACCGACCTATGAGGTTCTCCATATTATACAAAAAACGAAATAAGATTGAAGATTGTCAGATGAGGAACAACAAAGCAAAAAAAACAAAAACACAGAACAAAAAACAATCGTAAACCAAAAAAAGGCAACGAGAAAAAGGAGCATGACATCTTCCAGTAATCTGGGAAAGAAACGTTGCCAATGTCCTCAAAGTTGACATCACGAATGTGCCTAGGCTTTCGGTACCTTGTATGCTACTTCATCTCCATCGAATGCCTCAGGATCCCGGTGACCAACTCATTGTCATGGTCAATCTTCTGGATCATATTCATGATGAGTAGGTCCTGGATGTACTTCCTAATATGAGTCATGTTGAAATCACCATGGATTGACTGATTTTTCGCGGTCCTTCTATCCAGTTGGGCAATAGTCCTCAGAGTAACGTTCTTAAATGTCTGGAGCTCCTTCCATCTACTTCTGCAGACAATCGCCCACGCTGGCATGCCATACAGCAGGATGGGCCTAATACCTGTCTGGTATAGGAGAAGCTTATTGTCGATGTTGAGGGTGCTGTTATGTCCTAGGAGGGCTAAGAGACTGTATTTAGCCTTTTTCGCTTTGTTAAAGACGAACGTTAGGTTATGATTCCAGGAGCGCCTTGAGTCTATGACAACACCAAGGTACATGTAATTACCAACCCAGTCGATTTTCCTGTTGAATAAAACAAGAGAGTCCGGAGGACGCTTGAATTTTTTGTTAAATTACATTGCTTTGCATTTCCTTACGTTCAGGTTCAGTCTCCAGCAATTAAACCATTTTTCAAAATTCTTCAAGGCATTTTGTAGACGAGTAACAACCGAAGGACGGCTGGTGTCCCGAAGTCATAATGGCAGTATCATCCGCGTAGAAGTACAATTTGCACTTTTCGGTCTTTGGAAAGTCATGCACGAAATAGTTAAAGAGGATAGGCCCGAAGACGGAACCCAGTGGAACGCTGGCCATTGCTATACGGGGAGAGGAAACATTCTCCCGGAGGATAGCTTTATATAAAATATATAAGGCCGTCCGACTTACTGTTAACAACAACTTCCCTCTACGTAGTACAGAATACTGTATCAGCACTGGATGTCTGGAAATTCTGGATATAGAGGAAAGTGACCAAAAGTGAGCCCCTTCAATTTCTGCTCTGTATGTTGCTTCAAAATATCAATGAAAAACTGAGTAGGAAGTTTATATAATTGCCTATGGAGTACCAGCGCCCAAGCTGTTTACTCAGTCTGCTTTCTTCAGTGACGGCATATTGAGACAAATAAATTGACTAGGTATGTGTTCCATGTTTTTTCAGTGCTTTATTTCGTAGTTTTGTGCGTACATATTAATAAAGGGGGGGGGGGCGCTTTTGGTGACTTTTCTCTATTCTTTATTTACAGTTAAGTACCATCTATAAAATAGAAATTTAATGACAGCAGCAAAAACTGCCTTTTAGTTGTCTTGATTGGTTACGAAGATCAAACTTCCGTCTTATAATTTCTATATATAGCAGTTTAGAATTGCAACAACAAATATTTCGAAAACACTTCTGGGTCCTTTTCCTTCTTCTTCTCTTATCTGCCCTCTATGCTCTTAGACTTAAGTTCCTCCAACAAAAAATTATAATTTCAGGAGACTTCAACCTTGATTTCTCAAGAACTCTACACAATATAAATTCCATAACGGACTAAAATCCAGGATAGGACCATCACCCCTAATTTTCTCCCCAACACATTTCTCTTAACTCTTTTAAATCTTTTTCTGTTATCGACTACAGAAGGTTGAGTAGGTTACAACTAACGATTTACATATGCAAATTCTCCAGCCACGTGGTTGATAGGACTACGCGGTCGTGAGGAGTTATAAAGGGGATATCGCTGCATCATTCTCAATCTTTGTATAAACGCTAGCTGCGAAAATGCCGCCAAAAATCATAGATATTGGGAAGGATATATATAAATGCATTTTACGGCGCGAAGTCGTCCTCTTCCATGATTATAAAACAATGCAAATCCAGGGGTCTCACCATTTCAAAGGCAGGAATCTGTAACATACTAAATAAAAACAGAAAAACCGCAATACCAGCAACGTTGGACGAACTTGGACCCTCAAGACAACGACCCACTCCAAGCAGAATACCAGAGGTTGTAGCCAAAGTCAAGCCTCTTATTTCTGCAGAAAATCCCAAAACTCAAAAGGCTGTCGCAAGTAAGGTAGGGGAATCACAGTCAACGGTGTTACATAATCCACAAGAATCTCCGACTGGTTAAGCGTCCGAAAGATGGTATGGGTGAATCAGGATAAAGTTGCGAGTCATACGTCCAAGTCAACGGTCGCCCATTTGGGAACACTGGAACAGGAGACGGGCAAACATTCAATTCTGTTTTAAGACATACCCGTGAAATCTCCAGACGCATTCCCCAAGAATTATTGCGGCTTTGGACTGCTGAAACGCGCCCTTGAAAGTAGACGACCCCGTACACTTGGACGATCTATGGAAAGCCTGTGAAGAGAAATGGGCACAGATCGACCTAAATTTTTTGCGGCGAAGTCTTACTGAATGGAAACTGCCATGCAGAGCCATAGTTCGACACCGTTAGATTTCACTGAACATGGCGGCGGGGTTTCTCATAGACTTATGACGCTTGGAAACCGTTTAGTTGTAACGTAAAGTTGATAACATCTTCAGTGGATCAATAGACAGCCACATTTCAGATCACCTTCTCATTTTCACTCTCCAAACTTTCTCCGCCCCCTTTTTCACATCCCCTTTTTTTCAACCCCCCCTTGAGAATTACTTCCAAAAGATGCCACATCTTTAATTATTTCCTTGAACTAACCGACTGGCCAACTATTCTCACCCCAAAACTGATATTAACATACTATATAATTCCTTACTAGCTCATATTAATTATGGTATAAAAAGATATTTCCCTTTACGCCCTACCAATATAACCAAACTTCACATTTCCAAACTTTGGATTAGTATAGGGCTGTCCAAAATTTCTGTCCGCGGGTAATCTTCCTTACCCCCCTATTGCACATTACGTTGATCAGTTCCTTAAAGTCGAGTTGCTAATTATCAGTTCGACATTATAGAAAAAGAAATCAAGGCAGTTTACCATTTTATTTACTTCGTTTTAATGTAAATAATTTTCTCGATGTCAAGTAGAATTGTATTTTTTTCCACGATTGCATATTAAGCACTAGCAGAGGACCCGGATGTATTGGTAAGGCTTTGGCAAAGCGGATGCAATCAGGGCAGAGACCTTGGGAAATAGAAATTTTAAAGAGTAGGGAAAGAGGGATATAGAATCCTGAACAAGCAGAAATTAGGATAATAAAGCAGAGGCCTAGGGAATCAGGATGATACGAAGATTGAAAGAACTTACAATGAAACCACTTCTTCCTTTACTGTTGCGGGGACGAAGAAGGTGCTATAATTATAATAAATCCTTGACTCTGTGAATCCTTGACTCAGTTCACTTTCATCTGAGTGGATTCACGGAGTCAAGGATTCCTGCCGAAGATGAAAGCAGTGCTTTCAAAATGCGCGTATCCAGGTTGTATTTTTCTGTTATTCGTTGTGGTTAAAGAGTTTTCTTTCATTTATTATAATTATAGCACCTCCTTCGTCCCCCCAACAGTAAAGGAAGAAGTGGTTTCATTATAAGTTCTTTCAATCTTCGTATCATCCTGACTCCCTAGGCCTCTGCTTTATTATCCTAATTTCTGCTTGTTCAGGATTCTATACCCCTCTTTCCCTACTCTTTAAAATTTCTATTTCCCAAGGTCTCTGCCCTGATTGCATCCGCTTTGCCAAAGTCTTACCAATAATACACAAAAAAGAAAACCATTCAGATTTCACCAACTGTCGTCCAATTTCTATCTTACCATGGATAGCCAATGTTTATAAATGATCTACCTATAGCACTAACTCCTCTCATTACCATTTTATAAGCTGATGACGCGACCTTACTAGTTGCCGACTCACCACTCTCACGGATTCAACATACTGTAAATCCTATGCACTTAACCTCCTAAACTGGGACCAATTAAATAACTTACATTTAAATATTGAGAAATCAACCTACGTAATTTTCCATTAACGTAACAAAAAATTCGATCTAAACTTCACTTTAATTTACAATGATCTTACCCTTAAATCTTCCAAAAATATTAAATTCTTATCTTTTATGGGACTCACATATAAATGCCTTTTCCTCCACATTAAATCCACGCTTAGGCATGTTTTCCCGCCTCCGCTTTCTCCCAAAAAAGATTTTACTTTTTCTACATTAAGCACTCATTCAATCCTCACTAATATATGGAATAAATTCTGGGACTCTACTACCGAATCAAATATTCTACGTTTACACCGCCTACAAAAATGGTTCCTAAGAATCTACCTAAAAAAAATTTGACCATGTCTCCCTTCTAGTTCCTGCAGTAGATATATTACCCATCACCCACCTATACATATTTCACTTACCACTCTTCATCTTCAAAGTTCTAAACAAAAAAATTTCAATAACCCCCCCCCTTTTAACTTTTATAAACCTATAATACCCCACTCTTATAACATACGTAACAGAGATTCCCTCCCTAAACTACCAGTCAAACATGCTTACCAATACAATAGTTTCCATAACCAACTACTATAAAAACAAACTATGGGATACTTTTCCTCCTGAACTACGCTCTACCCCCATCCTAACTACCTTTAAATCCAAATTGAAAACTTTTCCTACTAATTCCACCAACTGACATCACCCTACATTTTTTCCCAATTTATATTCGCCCAGGGACCTAATACGTCGGCCATTGTCCATGCCAGACCTGGATAAATAACGCCCGTACTCAACATATTTCTTCATTCCTTTAATAAATAAATAAATAAATAAATAAATAAATAAATAAATAAATGCAACTAAAATTTGAAAACCGTTACTCAATTACATTTACTCTGTTTTATTGGTGCATAGGGAGAAAAACTCATGCAATCTGATGTAAATATAGATATGGATAGAAAGGTAAACCACTGCTTCTATTCGTATTCTTTCCCTGCAAGTTATGATTTCAAAATAACTGCAAATTTTTCACCATTGTAACGTCAATGTTTAATGACGAAATCGTCTATCTTTTGGTTTTCAGCGGGCGGACCAAGGAATCCTCAAAGAAAGCAGAACTCCAAACAATGGTGAGTTTTAATCGGTTTTTTTTTTCAATTTTTTATAACCAAAGAACAACAGATACATTACGGATTACATTTATTATTCAGGACAATGTACAGTGAAAGAGAAAGGTGGCCTCTCGTGGCTTCTTGAACGGGCAGAATTTTTCTCGGTGTTGAGAATTTTAGGGTTCAAACAGGAAGAAATAGAAGAATTGGAATTCGAGTGTAATGTAAAAGGATACGACGACCAGCAAATCGTCCTCCACGGGCTAAGCCAATGGGAAAAGAGAAAGGACGAGCAAGCAACGGCTCGTGCACTCGTAGGAGCTCTGAAAAGTATCGGAAGACAAGACATCGTCATTAAAGTATTTCCAGGTCAGTGAATAATACGAACTTATAGCCTAGATCCGTAATGCCGTGGACTAGTTCTGAGAACTCGTTTCATTGACGAAACTAGTTTCACATCGTGGGCTCGCAGTTGCATTTTGCCAAAATGCCCGAGCTGTGATTGGTTTGGCAATTCTACATAAAATATATAAATTATGATGCTAATAATAAAGCTAATGGACTAATTTGTTGATTGGTAAAGAGTAGATATTTTAAACGCATCTAAAGCTAGGCGAACACGTAGCAATTTAGTCAACGCAAACCCTTGATCTAGTCAATGGTGACCGTTTTCGTTTGACTAAGTTGGGTGAAGCGAAGAAATCGCCGTTCACTCTAGTCAATACAAAATTTCGTTTGACTAGATCAACGACAACTTAGTCAAGCGAAAGCAGCCAATCAGAATGCGTTACAGAATACGTCATCACTTAGATCATGACGACAGAACGTGGTTTCAGTTACATGGGATTTAAATAAAGATAGAATTCTCATCCACTCTTATAGAGGTGAGTAAAGAAAAATTTTAAATATGATCAATAAGATGCGAAAATTTTTTTCCAGGGGTTGTATGTCTACCATATATCTACCAATTCTATTCCGAGCCATGACTGAGGCTTGGTACTTGTAGGAATATTGTGTGTGTTATGAAAGCTGTTCAGATTTAAAGGTGTTTTTAGTATCACTCATGCACGTTACTGCACAAACAGCGGTGACGAGTGTTTTTAAAGTAAAATAATTCTCTGAGTGACTAAATGCAAAGTTATTATGTCAATAAGACCTCGGCTCTTCTTTGAACGAGGCTTTCAATTATTTTGTGTAACTGGTGTTTTTTGTGTTATTAGTATAACCTTTAAGTGATGAAACTGCTAGAATGGCGCATGACGTCGAAATAATTTCTTTAATTATTTATGTGGTCGACAAATATTTGCAACAAAAAAAAATCACAATTAACAATTAAGGGGTGATTATTTGATCTATGAAGGCTTTGCCCAGGATTCAAGTGCTGCAAACGACTCAGAGAAGTTGGAAGAACCATCTGAATTAAAAGAAGGAGAAGGAAGAACTTCAGATCCTAACCTGAAAGGTAATTCAAAGAAAAAAATCCTCACCTAAAAAAAATTATAATCTGTTCAATCTAAAGTTATTTTTTCATTTATTTGTCTGAAGGTGAAATCAAAGAACCGAGCAGCGATGACGGAGACGGAGACGATGACGACAACACTCAACTCGCTGTTTTACAAAGTAAAACCAGAAATTCTTCAATGATTTATCATACCATCTCTTAATAAATATTGCCCAAATGTAGCTATACATTTTAAACCCATTATGGCTTAATTAAATTAATCATTTTGGTCTTAGAAAGTGAATCTACCCCTGCCTCGGATGCACCCGTAAAGCCACAATACTCAGACATATGTGAATTAAAAGGTAATTCGAATACATTATCTAACAATAATTACCCGGTCATTATGGCAATAAACAGATATCGCGAACACATTTATTCTGATAGTGTTTCCGCCTTTGGTTAGATAATCTTCTGTACACATTGTAGAAAGCTCTCCACTAATTTTTGGTAGATGTTAGCTGAAATTTGACTTCACCCCCCACCAAAGCAGTACCGAGTTCAACAATTGATTTCAGACGACTAGGTCTTAACCTCAAACGTCGTTCCAGTTCATTTCACAAGAGTTTTATGGGATTGACGTCAAGGCTCTGTGCAGGCCAAGGCAGTCGTTAACAACCATCTCGTTATACCGCCCCATAACAGCTGCTCTGTGACAAGGGGCGTTGTCTTCCTGATAATGACAATAGTCCACTCTATAGAACTGCTAAAAAGTGGAAAGCATCTGATTACACGAACAACAACCAGTGTTTTCCTACATTCATAATGTGGAGACGTTACCATTTGCATATTACATCACCAACTAATGATATTATTTGAAAAATGGAAGGAAAGAATATCATTACCTCATGTTTGAAGATTTAGCTCCAGTTTACAATCATTATTTATTATCACCAGACCTATTGACTTACCGGCTATGTCACAGTCCACAATGACACATCAAAGTCACTTAATCTGTCGTGTTGTCAAGCTGGCTCTGTTAGACCTCTACGATCATCCAATGTGTTTATTTTTTCAAATTAGAGTCGTCCTCTTATTTGTATTCACAAAGTCGCTCATTCCAACTGATATCAAGGGTGTCCGGACAATTACACAGGCCAGCAATGAAAAATCATCTTTGAATGAATTTGACTTATTCTTTTGGTATTTTTGTGTGCTGAATCCGAATCTGCTTCTAGATTTTTTCTATCACATCATTTTTCCAAGTTAAGCACATAGAGACTTCAATTTAAAGTAATGGGTGTGAACAAAAGCAGCTGTAATATTAAAGTATCCGTATTTTTGGACCACAAGGAAATTTATCAGGCATCAAACTTTGAATAATTTAAGTGTTTCATTGAAAAACAAGAAATCTGTAGGTGATAGGAAAAACACTAAGGATAAATCGGACTTAGCATAAAAATACGTATAAAAATCAGCTCTTAACATTGAAGATTTTAAAAAGTTATTTTTTGTTACACTGTGTTATTATTAAGTATTGTATTTACATTTGACTACTGCATCATGAGAGAAGCTGCCTGGAATCCTGGTTTACTTAGCAAATCACCTCCAGGATAAACATGACGAAAGTGGAGCCATTTGTTAGAGATTATACTTGTATATAATTATACTTGTATCCAATCAGTTCTGATTTAATTCTGAACATTTCCCGTTTTTCAAGAGAAATTCTGCAACTATGTGATTTGAGAGTTGCCAATAAAAAATGTTTCTCATAATAACAATTGATATCTGAAATAATATATCTCGCAATATTAGCGGTCTTTTACCCAATACTTGTGGGCATACGCCTTGTCATGCTACAGGAACATACCCTTCGTTCATTTTTCTGGCCACTTCTTTTTAATTTCGCTACGCAATCTGCGCGACATTGTTTCGTAGATTTCGAAGAACTGCAAGCAAATGTCCAGGATGGATGCCACGCACTCCGAAAAAAGTCTTACAGAAGGGCGTAGAGAAACTATCACATTACCTATTAAATGGCCCTATTAAACATTTTGATGACAAGCCATCCACACAAATTATTGACATCTTTTAAATTGATTGACTACCTTCTCCACATGCATGCGATGATTTTCTATGCACAATCGACAATATCCCATAGATTGATCTGATAAAATATGAACACATTGGGCGGACTGTGATAGCTGAGGAGATGCAAATGGGTGCAAATGAGTTCTTCGTTTGTTCCTTGAATTTGAAGGGGAATCCAAAAGTATTTTGTTTATCGCAGTAAACGGTTACACTAATGTCCCTTCGGGAAGAAATTAAAAGGGCATGTGCAGCAATAGCTCTTGACACTGGCCAACGTCGTCTAAGTAGTGTCTGGAAATGTGTAGCAAAAGCTCTGAACGCCTCTTGGCAATTGTAGAGGTCAAAGGTAACTTGTATTCATCTCATGATGTCTGAATAAGTTTAGTATTAAAATGTGCATACATTATTTGGCGGATTGTAGTAGAAAAGGTTAGGTTAGGGAATTAAAACCGAATTGTAAGTGATCTTTTGTGTGGAGTCAAAAATAAAGTTGAATTCAGTATTTTACGCCCCTCGTAATAAATAAGCAGATAGAATTTAAAGATCTTTTAGTACTGGGTCATTCCACGAGAAATCGACCAGTGAGGTTGATTGACCATTTCAGATATTTTTTTATTTTTACACCCTATCATTGAGAAGTACAAAATAATTTTTATTGTATTTTTATCTTAATCCGTTTTGGATCTACGTTCATTTTTATTCGTTGCAGCGAGGTAAAAAGAGTCTTTGGCTACCATTTCACTTCCTTTAAAGATAGAAACTTCCAATTTTCATTATCAACAAGAGGATATTTCAAGCTTTCAGAAAATGTATAGGATTATCTGAGTAACTTTTTCCATCATGGAGTTAATCAACCTTGAAACTAGCAGTTCCTGCGAGCAAAATCGTCATTTTTGATGACTTATTAAGGTGACTGGGGGACGGAAAGACAAGTTGTTAATTTTTTCCTGAAAACTATGGACAGGGTAAATTTTGATTATGCAGAAATAAAATGTGTGTTACGTACCCTTTCTTCTTAATTCAGGCTCAAAATTGGGAAATTTTTCATTTTTGCAGTTTTTAAGGTCAAATATGTAAAAAAAGGACCAGATAAGGAAACTTGTAAGTTTCATTTTGGGAATCGAAAGCGTTTAGGGGTTACAGGCGCTCAAATATGTATAAAAAGATGGTCACAGGTGCGTGCTCGAAAATACGAAATAAAAGTTTAAAAAGGAAAAACCGAGATGCTTTTTAAATTATTATTTCGTATATCCGAGCACTTACTTACGACCATTTTTATACATATTTGAGCGTCAGTAAGCCATAAACCGTTTTGATCCCCAAAATTAAACTTACAGGTTTTGTTGAGTACTAGGAGGGGTATCTTTATGCAAAAAATAAAATTTTTATCTGGTCCCCCTTTGGAAATATTTGATCTTAAAAACTGAAATGGTCGAGAAACCATTTATTTACAAATTGGTCGATTTCTCATGGAATGACCCTATTAAAAAAAAAACAAGTCAATATTTATTTTCTTATTTTCAAGTGTACATAACCTTTTTAACTCCGTTTATTATTATTTTTTTTTTTAGGAAAATGCACATCAGAAGAGAAAATGCATATAGCAAGAAGGCTCAGTAGAGCTGATATCCCTCGATTGGCAAGTCAACTTCAGGTGGAGGCCAACAAGATGGATGACATCGTGCGGACGTGTACTGTAAACGAGGACTGGGAAATTAAAGTATCCTATCGAATTATCGAAGTTTGGGAAAAGAAGCGTGGAGAGAGCGCGACCACAAGTGTCTTGATGCAATCTCTAAAAACAATCGGAAGATACGATATAGTAGACGAGGTTTTTCACACTCAATCCACACATTCACCCAAACGTGAGTAATTTTCAAAATTTACATTGTTTAAGAAACACAAGAAAATTCTTCACAGAACACGATTCAGATGATGTACATTACCAAAAGAAAATGGCCGTATTACTAGCAACTTTCTTAACTGAAATCTCCCTTCAGTAATATGAAATCTAGCAAACATTCCAAGAAGAAGCTTTAGCTGTGACGTAGAAGAAATATTAAATTCGAGAATTTAAAATCCAGTTAATATTACTAATAAACAACGGAAATTCGTTTAATTCTATCCAAATTTACGTCTATTTTACGGCTCAACGCAGTACAATAATTGAGTTATTGAGCCTCAGAGTAACCACCGAGAGAGAAGGCCTCCGTAATGAAACGTAATACTGTTGCGTTCCCCCACCCCCGCAATATGTCAATTTCCACTCTAGTATATAACTAATAAGTGTTGGGGTGAAGGATGCAAAGGTTCGGGGCCAAACTCGGAGAAAACACCTGATACTGCGATATTGCTTGTTGAAACCAAATTTATTAAACACCACCTTATACAATACTCATTTACATATTTACTTTTCATTTTTATCTTATTACTTTAATTACAGTATTAACTTGACCAAGGGCCCTTGTCAGCAATTCCTCTAAACTTAATAACAAATTACATCTAAATGGCTATCTCGGATAGACATTAATTATTTAACAATACCCCTTGCTTGGGTACATGAAACCGGCACACCTAAATTTAGTAATCAGCTCAACCAGCTTCAAGGGTTTATGTTTGCCGGACGTCGACACAGTGAACTAAGTGAGTTTATTTCTTTTATGCATCTGTAAACAAACTGCATGTGTTATACCCCCGAATCAAGTATTCCTAGTACGATTCACACTTGGTAGTGTTAGTTGCCTCCTTTATAATCAAAATAGGGGGGAAGAACCGTAACCCCTCTTGGCGAGTATAAGACACAGCTGAAACATCTGCAAAGATTGCACACTGAGTATCTACACTATGCATGTGGCCTGCATTGGGGACCATGAGCATTTAAAATATTGGATAATATTTATAAGAGAAAAAAGAACGAGACACAGAAACCCTGGAATACAATAGATAATATAATATATAATATTTAAAAATGAAAAAATAAATACAATAC
>JAHWFO010001731.1:40060-52888 GCA_023313115.1 Rhysida immarginata | reverse complement strand
GTATTGTATTTATTTTTTCATTTTTAAATATTATATATTATATTATCATTTAAAATATTGTAATACTCGCAATACAAACTCCTATCCTATATGAGCGCCTCTTTTATAAGCGTTAAGTTGAGTTTACCTATTTTAGGGTGCTTAACCGAGTTATTAACCTTAATTTACAAAACAGCTTAAAGATACCCGTGACCGGTTAACAATCCCTCCAAACAATAGATTAGCAAAGATATTCTCATCAGACTGCTGATAACTCCTTGCGATCGCAATTGCGGGTCCAACGCTTGTTAACATTTACAGTTCATAACATCAGCGGGAGGCCAAATGCCATTGCTGATTCTGTCTCAGGTTTACTGCACTGACTAGGGTTCGGCTTGCTAACATCACTTATGACAGGGGGACAAGTTTCACTCACCATTCCTTTGCTGCAATGCTATTTACGACAGTTTTCTATACTTCTCTTGGCCTCAAGTTCCATGCTTTATGACTTTCTTTCCAGCCACAGAGTTCTGCACGCATCGATCTTCCCACGTGTCCGTTTAACTACCAAGGCCGTCCATGGGTCTCGTCATGTTCGAAAGTTCATTAAAAAAAAAACGCAAATCAAGAGCAGCATCATAAAACGAAAGATTAATCATTATTCATAACTAATGTTAAAAATCAAATTCTTACGTACAATTCCAATTTCATGAAACAGTTGTCCATATTGACTTAAGAGGATTCTTTTAGTCCCTCTACCAGCCAAACATACTTCCCTCTCCTCCAAAAGAAAGGAAAATTATAGAAGACCGAGAAAACAAAATTTTAATATTAACAACAATACCAAGAATACGTCACGAAGCTTCACTCACTCACGATCATAACCCTTGGCGGAGGCTGTGATGATCTTTTCTCAGAAAGCTTGCAACAATTATAACTACGACAAAGGGCTGTCTACGATCGTGGGCAAAAATTTGGATGGATGGATTTCCAGCTCGTATCTTCCGCTTCCAGGAGACTAGCCGTATGGGATGAAAGGATGATGATGAAAATAGACAAACACACACATCCATGCCCTTGGCAGGATTCGAACCCGCAACTCGCTGGTTACGAGAGCGCTAAGACCTGCGCCTCAACGCTCTCGGCCACCGAGCCGGCTGGGCAAAAATTTCAAACACATCAACTTTCCTCATATTCAAAAATTCTTTAAACCATTCAGGTGCTTCCTTTTATTCTGCTTTTCTTTTTTTTTTCGTTGTTCAATGAATCGGCCCAGATTTTCTAAAGAGATGTTGGCCGATTCCTCTACACCAGGAATAAATTTGCCCTAACTACGATGATGTAACAATGTATTACTTTTCATCGCAGAGGCCTTCTCTCTCGGTGGTTACGATTCTGCACGGTCGCTGTTTTAGCATGTGAATGAACTTGACTTGAAGGAGTCCACGTAAATGTCTGAAAAATTGATATTTCTGAAAAACGAACTGAAAAGTTAATCCGTTTTCAAGTTAATCTTGCAGACGGCGGCCGGCCGGAGAAACTTTACGAGAAGCATACATTAAGAGTTATCGTGCATTCTTATAAGTAGCCTATAATAATAGAAGGACAGCCTGCTCAAATAGTTTTAACCTATTGTTGCACTGTCGCCGCTTTGTAGCCATCAATTTCATTTGTAATGTGACCAGTGATGATTTTATTTTTTTTTTATTGTGGGGTATTGTTTGTTTATTTTTCTTTTGGGACTTTGTTTTTCGTTTACAAGGGGTGTGGCTCTTGTTTATTTTTTTCGTCATGGCCCATTGCTCCGAGCGCCGTTGTTAATTTGTTGACGCTTGGTATTTTTGTTTATTTCATTGGCTTAAAACCAGGGTCTATAGAAGTAAATGGTCGTTCAACTCCCGTCATTTTCCATTGTTAAGGGAAGCTAGGGAATTTAGATCGCGCTAGGAGCCGCATAGGTCTAATACACTTTCTTTGACGTATGCGGCACCTAGCGTGATCTGAATTCCATAATTTGTAAAGTTATTTTACTTACATTGTTGATACCCAAAATTAATAGTGAGCTTAGTAATGCATTCTACAGTTGGTTTTATCAATTATTTTTTTTTAAATTGTGTAAAATACACTAATTTTGGCAGTAGTATGTCAATAATTCCGGCTGCATTGAAATTGAAATGAAACTAATACTTTTACTCATAATAGTCGGCGCTGCATGCACTGAAGGTGCTATTATACATGCAGCGCCATTTTTGAATAGATTTCCCGCCCTATCGGGAGTTAAAAACTTTAGCTTCATTTTTCCACAGGTAACAGCCTGTTCAATCGAACCGATTTCCATTGAAATCTTAAGACCGCCTTAGTTCAACGACTTCTCACGTGAGGGCGCTTTTAGTGAGGGAAAACCTAAAGCTCTAGATAAGGAAAACCTTGGTAACAACTGTGTTTACTTATGCACAGAGCTACAGCTGATCAAGTCTTTTTAAGTGTCAAAATGAAACAATATTCCTAGATATTAATTAATATACACCATTAACAAGCCAAAGAATGTTACTTTTCAAAAAAAAAAATGCGACATGTTATAAAAAAATTATTTTTAACAAATATATTAAATATAAGATAAAGTATTAAATAAGATTAATGTATAAGATTAAAATTAATATATAAGATTATATAATATATAATATTAAATATATATATATATATATATAAGATTAAATATGTATGTAAATATGCAGCCTGTTTGTAGGCTAACCTGTAGAAAACAATAGAATGGTAGCAGTGATAAGGCTTTTTCAATGCTAAAAAGGCTTTCTTCACCCTAAAGCTCTAGATTAGTAAAGTACGGCAAACTTCGTCGTCTGCTACTAAATCCGCCATTGTTGGCCCAATTGGCCCTTTAAAATTCGGTTTAAATGCATTTTTTTCACAAATTCTCTTATTATTATCGTCTGGAAAAAAAATTAAAAAAACATTGCATGTGTAGTTTTTGTAATTTTATTTATCAAAATATAATTTTATAAATTTTTATTAAAATATAATTTAATAAACTTTTATCAAAATAATTTCTATATTTATATCAAATATTTCAATTTACCAATTTTAATTTTAAATTATAAAATTAATTAAATTATTAAAAAACTATATTTAAAATTATAAAAAATATCAAATAAAATAAAAATATAATCAAAACTATTAAACTATTAAAACTATAAACTATTAAACTTTAAACTATTAAACTATAAAAATTACTTTGATAATTATATTTTGATAGAAAATTTTAAAAATTATAATTTGGAAAAACAGATATTTTGAATACAAAAAATTACAAAAATAAAGAACTACACATGCAATGTATTTTGAAAGTTATTCATTTATGGAAGTCTACAATATTGACGTAAAAAAATCTACCAAAAACTTATAGTTAAAATTTTCTATTTTTTCCCCCACCCAAACAGCTAATTTTCGTTGTTCAATTTCATACTTACATTCAAGTTTAATGATGAGTGCAAAATTAACTTCGCTAAAATAAAATAAAAATAACATGAACGTTTTATTTCAAGTTTTGCCTCCACATTTCACAGACAGTTTAACCTTGTTAATTGAACTGTACTTCCTTAAAAAGGAACTATATTCAACAAAAAATTATATTTTCTGATCGTCTGAGAATTGCGCAAGGCAACATTTCGGTGAAGTTATAATATAAACTTCCTTGCTTCTTATTAGCTCGTCGGATATTTTAACGAATTTATTACCTCCAAGGAGCATGGATTGAAGGATCCTGAAGTTTTGCTTATGCGGATTAAAATTTAGAATCAATCAACGAATATTTCATTAAAAATTTAATCTAAATTGCATCTTCCACATGCATTTCAATGTTATCTATCGCTGTGTTTGGGCCAACAATGGCTGACAAACTCACGTGACAACCATCCTACCAATGAGCAGCTGCGGGCGGCGCGGAAAATGATTGCCGTACTTTCCTAATCTAGAGCTTTATTTCGTCCTACTTAAAAGCGCCCTCCTCCTTTACTGCGGTGAAACTTGGAAACTGTCGATTGAACAGGCTGTTATCTATATAGTAGGCTGCGATTTTTCAGGCTGTGTTTTTCAGTGGGAACCATTTACTTCCCTAGACCCTGCTTAAAACTCTCTGTCTTACTTTCTCTGCGCTCGTTGCAAGGGGTCAGTTTCTGCGTTATCACGCTGATGAAGAGGGCCTAGTCCTCCAAATGTGCATAGGTACATTAAAATTATTATGTGGAAAAGTCTTTTCATTATTAGTATTAAGTTTAATGTAAATTTGAAATTTTAGAAGTTAATACTGAAATGTTAAAAATTTGTATTTACTATTCGTTATAACGATTATCAAAACGATTAGTAACGATTATCTTGATTTCCCTTTTTAAAATTTTTATTTTCCAGGTAATTTATCTCGTTGGAAAAGAAATGTCATCTATTTAATTTCGTTATGCGCAAGTTTGCTCATCATTTACCTGTTATGCTCGTCCTCAAACTATTCACTTACAGGTAAATAAGATTCATATTCGAAAATTAATTCACAGCTAACAAACAAAATACAAATTAAGCCATTCTCGCGTTCATCATTATTATCCTCATTTTCATCATTAAAAGTAAAAAAGACCTCCTGTCCAAATGTAAACTGCCCGACCAGTTTCTCGTATATCCTCCCTGTGCGCACAAATGGCTCGGTCCACCCTGCTGTACGTAACTTGACCTACTTTGAACATAAACAGAGTTAACCAACCTTTCCTTCTGCAATTTAGACTGCAAATCATAGCGATAATGATAAAGACTACAAGTCTAACTGACTTTGAATACGACATCTGACGAAGCGTCTCCGAAACGGCAATTCACCTGAATTTTTTTCGTACAACGGTCTCAAAGATTTGACGAGAATGGTTCGGCGCATAAAAATCGTCCAGTCAAATGCATTCCAGTAGATGGAAACCGCTTGTTGATGAAGAAGATCAGGGGAGGATGGCTGGACTTGTAAAGCTAATAGACCTGTTGCGCAATTGACCCCCAGAATTTGACCTTGCTGCTCAGACACCATCTCTGCAGGTACCACTAGACAGTCATATCGGAAATCATTGATATCGAAGACGAACAGGAAAGCATGTTTTCTGTGGACAAAGTCTCACCAGCACTAGACCATCGACGACCGAAGGAAGGTCGCTCGGTCAGATGAGTCGAAGTTCCTGATGCCTCATGGTGTGAGGAATGTTTACCGTTAGGTCCAATGACACCTGAACACGTCTGGATGCCGAAGCGTTCCAGGATCCTTGCCGACCTAGTGCATCCATTCAAGTTGACTGTTTATTCGCAAGCACATGGGTGCTTCCACCAGGATAAAGTGCCGGTCCAAAGCCCGCATCACCATGATATGGTTTCAGAAATATAGGGTGATCCGAAAGTCAGGAAAATTTTATAACTCGATAATTCACCACGAATGCAATGAAAACATTATATTTGCACAGAAACGATTGAAATGAAGTCGGGTTTTTTCCCCAAGAAACAAATGAGTGCTAGAATTATTCGGTTTTAGGTCAACAGATGAGGTTGTCATGTTACCGACATCAGTTTATGCACATTTTCAGACGGTAAGATGCCGGATTAACTATCCGCTTACATATGTTCAATGTGGCTGTATTAATACAGCCGTCAGACAACACACTGTTCGCTGCATTAACCAACATTTCTGGGTTGGTCACGGTTCACTTTGGACTTCAGGTATCTCTATAGCTTAAGGTCACAAGGCTTGAGATCGGACGATCTAGGTGGCCATGCTTGCGGAAAGTATCGACTGAGGATACGATTCTACCGATGGTGCTCCTTCTTGCATAAAGGTGACTGTTTTTACAACAGTCTCTGTGATTTCCTCGAAGAAAAATGGACCGATTTTGAAATTAATGATGAAGCCGCACTCAGACTGTTTGGCTGATGAGGGGTTGTTCAACAAATACATGCGAGTTTTCCATACTCCACACCCGGCAATTGTGTGTGTTAACACTGCCAGAATGTGCGAAATGTGCATCATCGGTCCAAATGACAGTGAAAAGCAGTCGTGCTGCTGATTCATTTTATTGAATATCCAATTAGCGAAATCTTGGCGAGTGACGAAGTCGTCAGGTGTCAGTTTATGATTATGTTACAACTTGTACAGAAATCGCTTAAGGATAACTCGAAGTGATCGCCATACACTGCTGTACGAAATGTCAATCCGTGGAGACACTTCTCGCGCACTGCATTCTCCGTGTGCAGAAATCACAGATAGTGCCAGCCACTATCTTGGACATGCAACCAAAGATCAGTCATATCATTTTTCTCATTTTAGCACACGTCATAGGCCCTTTACCATCTCGCATTCCATGCTTGCGCCGATATATCTACCTCATCCTGTTCCCCGATATTCCCAATCGGATTTAGTGCTGTAACGGTAAATCCACGATCTCTTGTGTGACTAGCCTTTCTGGTTCGGGTATTCAGCATAAAATTTTTTCATAGCCTGTAATAGATATTTTTTAAAACGAACAACACATGTCATATAATTGATACGTTTATTCAAGAATTCATCAATCTTAAAGACGAAATAAATACAGCAATCGCCAATGAACTCCTTGTAACAATGCCACCTCCATGAGAATTGTTTTTTATTCAACCGCAAAAATTAGTTAGCTTAGCAGGGAAGCTCTCAGGGAATAAACATCTCTTGATTATGAATAATAAATCCAACCTTTCTCGTGGGAGATGAAGGCTGTATAAAGAAAGAAATCCAACCTTCTTATTGGTTCAGCAGATCAAGTCATAGAATGAACACAAAAATATTTCATACATTAAAGAAAATATATTTCTATTTATTTTTATAAATAAATTTTAATTTAATTCATAGATTAATTTTTATAATGATTTTTAAATAAAGAGATTTTACAAAGAAGACCTTTAATAAATTTCCACAATGTCGTGCAGTTAGGCTTGCTTTGCCCACAGTAACCGGCCTTCTAACTCAAAGCAACAAGACGGGTATCAACATTTTAATTTTACTGTGAGGCAGTCATTTAATTACAAACTACTAAAATCTCGAATAATGCACGAGCTTAACTCAGCTTTGTGGCTTTCAAACTAAGCTCGCCACACATCCTTCATATGTTCAATACCAACATATACGTTCTCTCCAAGCTTCTCTACCTAGAATCTCTTCACCTGTTACACCTGCGGATGCGTCGATATCGGGGAGTGGAAGCATCCACGGAGCAGGTCCTGTTGAAAACGTGGGCGATACCATAAAGTAAACGTATATAGGTGGAATGAAAGCGATTCGGATGCAAGGATATTGCGATGGAATGTAATAGATTCGAGATCTCTGCGCTCCTTCACGCGGGCCACAACAAGACTGACATCGCTAACCAGCTCATCGCCAACCGGATGACTGTCCACAGAGTCGCGGAGAGGCTGAAGAAAGGGAAAGACCTCAAAGATCTCCCATGCGCAGGCAGACCTCGCGTTATCAGTCGTGTGGGTGTCAGAAAAGCCTTCAACGTGACCCGACTCTCAAAATGACATAGTTCGCCAAGAAAAAGATGATTTCTGTGGCAACGGTGTCCAGAGCCATCAAGGAAAAGGGTGGAAAGAGTTTGAGGCGTGTGGCAAGACCTTTGCTGACGGATAGCATGTGAGAAAAACGTCGGTAGCGCTGTCGTCGCCTTCTCAGCGACATGAAGAGCTTTGGCAATCGCATTGTCATCTTTTCTGATGAAAAACCTTCACGGTCGACCCGGTTGTCAACAAGCAGAACGACCGCGTGGTCAGCTTCGGCCAAGACATCTCTGAGGTCCAGTACATGACTACAACTAAGCACCCGCAGTGATGATGCTTAGCGTCGTGGCGTCGAATGGTATGAAAATGCCGCCAATCTGGTTCCCGACCGGTAACAGGCATACCGCGGCCGACTACGAAGACATCTTGACCAAGAACTTTCACCGCTTGTGAAAAAGGTGACGAGGAATGCGGACTACATCTTTCAACATGACGGTACCCCGGCCCACAGTTCCAAGCCGTTCAAGAGTGGTTGAGGTCGAACATGAACTTCTGGTGGGCGCATATCGAGAGCACGCCCGACCTCAACCCTCTTGACTACAGCGTGTGGGCGCATATCGAGAGCAAGGCCTGCAAGATCCGTCACAGCAACGTCGACCAGCTGAAAGCATCTATGAACCGCGTGTGGATCGCCATGAAGAAAGACTACATCCGTAAAGTTTCTCGGGCCTTTAGACAGCACCTAGAGCCTGTGCTTGCCACCGATGGCGGTTACATCGATCAATATGCATTATGTACACACCAATATCAATTCTGACAATAAAAACTGTGTTTAACTGCATCACACACGTACTTATGTCATTTTTGCAGGGGCCCTCATATGTGTAACAGAACATTTGCAAAACCCGGTGTATCTGAACGGTCTGTACAAACTTGGAGGGAAGGTAGTATGGGTGATTCTAAGCAAAAAAGTTCATATGAACGTGGGTCCGAAATTGAACGATAACTGAGATATGAACAGAAATAAAAATGCCACCACCAAGATCAACAAGATAATAACTCAAGTTCTGTAACATCTAGAATGATGAATTTTGGTAAGACAACAGGGCACATAAAACTGGGTGTACCGTTAAAATTTGATCGAATTCCAACGAATAGTTTCCGAATTACGCAGTCAAAATCGCAACACGTGCTGGTTAGTACTCGCATGTGAACACGGGCTAGGATGATATTTTTTAACAATCAGTTCAGAAGTTCAGAGTTCAAAAAGCAAAGAAAAAAGTAAGAGGTAGAATTCTAAATACTGACTTACCTGTACACCACAATAGAATTTATCGTTTTGTTTTATAGGGATTTTCATTTTATAAACAACGCTCGTACTAAAAATACTTTTTTTTTGTTTCAGAGAATATTAAGTTGCATTTAAGTATACTAAATTAAAGCACATGTTTTCTTTTCAGATCTAGTTCCTCAACTGAAAAGCCCATCATCCAAGATTAATGATGTTATTGCAGGTAAAGGTTAACTAAATATCTTTGAGTTTAAACATCATTCGCGAAATTTGGTTCACCTATTTATTTAGATTTCATTTAGACTCGATTGAGTTGTATAAAAAAATAAAATGACATGCGCTGTTTTCTCTCCGTTATTTATTTAGGAGGAGTTAGAAATTCAAAGTTTTCTTTTAAATACGAAAACATTCTTTTCATTTACTAAAGGAATTTATAGCGTTGAAAGAAAGACGAAGAAAAGTACAGTATATCGAGGTGAATAATAAGAGAGATTATATTCTTAAATAAGCCAAGGAAATCCAGTTGAATGATATCAAATCGAAACTTCATCACTCCTGTTGAATTCTGTTGATTCTTGGCGTTTAATTTCATGTTCCTATAAAGAGTGTCCCGAAGGCCGATCAAAAACTTGACAAACAAGTTTTACATAGGAAGTTGCGATTTTTCCATTGAAAAAATGGAAGCAAAAATTCTGCGACCTGGATTCGAACCAGGAACCTCGACTGTCATGGTCGATGCCTCTACCAAATTGGGCTATCAATGGAAAAATCATTACCTGATGTTTGGAGGTTCTCTCCAGTATATATTTATTATTTATCTGTAAGTTCGTCAAACTTTCTTAGGAAGTTGTGTGCGAAAATCAAGCCGTAGAGTGCCAAAGCAACGTGACCGACACGCTGAAAAGTTAACATGAGTTTATTAACAAAAACTCTTTTAATTATGTAATGAATTATTACACAAACGTTAACATGACTTTATTAGCAAAAACGTTAGTATGATTTTATGAACAACAAGAATGATTTTACTGCCAAAGCGGATAAAGGGAGAACATTTTTGTGTTATAGCATCATAGATGGACATACAGGGTTACAGGGAAAGTCGACCTAGATATTTAAGGACGTTATTATTTAGGTCGTTGCCGATAGATTTGACCATATAACCTACTATCCAAAAGTTAACCGTTTTCTAGATATGTGACTTAAATTAAAAGAAAAAAATATTTTTTGCTCTAATTTCAACTTTTTTTTAAATTTCCAGACAAATAAGCCATATGGTACCATTAGGACACGTGCTACTAAACCAATTCCCACTATCATTATTTACTCGTACATGCTATATCTTAGCATTGAAAGTTCCAAAGATACCATTTGGTACCATTAAAACACGTACTACTAAACAATTCACACAATCATTATTTACGCGTTATATTCATTCATGAGAAATTCTTACACGTACACGTGCCACTAGACCAATGTCTGCTATTACTAATTACTTTTATATTTTCGTTCATGAGACGTCGTGACGATCTGTTTGATATATACCATATCTGGTTATAGGATATTTTAAGGGGGTATCATAATGGTACCATTAGAGCACGTACTTATTCCTGCTATCTCACGTTCGAACTTGTTCGTGCTCTGTCCCATATTAATGGATTGGTGAAAACAGAGTGTGAAAAAGTTAATTCGTTTTCAAGTTATCATAATAAATAATAAGCTTCCTACGAATAATAAAATTCTTTTGATTCAGAGACCGATCTGCCCTTTCATTAATCGTCATTCACGTGCATCCTGCACGCGCACCATCTCATTAACGTTTAGAGCACGCGCATAACGAACCGATGTGCTCAGTACGCGTTTTCCCCAATGCAAGGATAATTCGTGTCTTCCAGCAATTCAATACATGAACTCTCTCTATTGCAACGCAATGCATTGTTGGAATTGTGTCTACGGACATTTTACGAAAATGTGCTAAACACAAACTTAAGAATCATGGTTACAGAAAATGTTCAAAATTCAGCCCATTTCCATCCACGGCCCCATAAACGTAATGCATATCGACCAATTCTTCATTACTGAACCGATGCATCCTGCTCCTGCAACGTCCTCCCCTGAAATGTTCCTGCTTTCTGCTCTCTAATAATAAGCCTCCGAACATCGCCCTCTAGCGGTGGTTGATCACGTTTTCGGGCACGATTTCCTAGTAAAACTTGTCCGTTATGTTAAAAACGACATTTTGGGACACGATGTGTATAAAAATAGCACTGAATCTAATGATCATATCTGTCTGTTTGAAGAGAAAGACAGGACTCACAACAATGAGTTCTCTGTCGTGGCTATGAAGAAATTTAATGCATTAAATTCTCTAGTCCCGCCTCAAAATATATACGGCTTTTCTTACAGAAAATATAAAATTTATAATTGAATAACTAATTACTAATTTTAAGCAATTTTTCAAAAAAAAAACAAAAAACAAACCCATCTAATAATTACATTATAAAGTGCATGTATATGGGCATTTAAATAATTTGATAAAAAATTATACTGTTTTTGAAGCAAAACTTCTTTATCCACGGTAGTGTAAGTTCGTTTAATAGAAATCTGAACTTAACAAAAGAATGAAACGAAAACGGTTGGCTACGCATAGCTTACGCCAAAGTAGAAGATAGTCATACTCACTTAGCTCGGCTGTGTATTGTTCACACTGGATAGAGAAATTGAAACACCGGATAGAGCGGCTGGTCGCGTTAGACAGTTACCTAATCTTTACTGCCACAGACTCAACATGTAAATTTGTTTGAGACCAGGAGAAGGCAGTCGTGAAGCCAGTTAACGTTAGAACAAATACCAGGGCCTAATTATTTAACTGACTGGTATTATAAATATTTTCTAGTGGGATTTGCCTCTGATAATATTGCGAGGAACTGTTTAACTAAGGAATTATTAAGTCATTAAATATTTTTATCATAAAAATTCTCATTCAATATTATGATGCTTGTTAGTTACAATGCTTCGGAAAAAAACTGCATCACGTCTTTAATATCCTGTTCAAAAATATGCTTATACAGGGTGAGGCATTTATCTTGAGACCAAGGTTATTAGAATAATAAGGTTGCGCGCTCAGAGCAGATCTCGCAACTTCTCGCGCAATCTCAAAAAGATCTCGGCGTGCCGTGACGTCATCCAGAGGCGAAGTGGCGCGATTAGCAAATGAATCTGCGCGAATTTCGGTTTGATTGAGGCATTATTAGGTACTTTCGTGGAACTCATGAAAGCTATTTCGGAATAAAATTGTTGCTCCTACTACCTATATCGTGATGAAGTGAATATAGAGTAATTATACTTGAAATTTTATTGTTCAAATGGTTTGCAACTGTGCAATAGCGTGTTGCCAGAATGAAAGAGAGGTGGAAGCATTTCGTTCTTCTCTTTTCCCAAGGACTCTTTTGCTATAACCTAAACAATGAATTCATTTTATTACGCATCTAATTTTTATAGTTTTTTTAAATTTGACTATTCAAGAATTCTCTTGTCGATGAAAGCTTACTCGATCAATTTTCATTTAATCTGTTGATTCAGACTTATTCAGATAGACAGGAATAGATGAGACTCCTCATATGTTCCTGATATAACTTTATTTACTGTAAAATCAAAATTCCAATAATTTCATCGTTTTATTTTAATATTCAGAAATTACATTTCATGCCATTATTTAATATTCAATTAATTTCCGACCATTATTATGTAAAATTGAATTCATACTTTTTGTTTACAATATACCGTCGTGATCGTATCGTTTTCTGTTGAATCGCTTCATTCCCTTCCGCGCCGCTTGCCTCTGGATGACGTCATCCGCTTTGCTTGAATTCGACCAATCGTACGGAACCTTCCCGAGCGCGCAACCTTATTATTCTAATAACCTTGTCTTGAGACAACTAAATATCTCGAAAACTAAGTATTGTACGAAAAAATGTCCAAAATCAAAAGTGAATTATTTCGCGGGG
>JAHWFO010001731.1:13800-39660 GCA_023313115.1 Rhysida immarginata | reverse complement strand
GGGGGGGGGGGGGTAATTTTTTAACTATTGAATTTCCCCCGCGAAATAATTCACTTTTGATTTTGGACATTTTTTCGTACAATGCTTAGTTTCCGAGATATTCAGTTGTCTCAAGATAAATGCCTCACCCTGTATATTAAATTCGAAATAAATTTTACAGAGTTATCTTACGTTTTTTAATTTTTTCTTTAAGGAATTGAAATGAAGCAACGAGATGACCTCAACGATATACAATTACCCCGACCATTTTGGTTGAGAAAGAAGTACATGCCACTTGAAGACCTGTTCGTTGAAATGACCTTGAAGAAAAAGGACAAAATGGGTAGAGAAGTAGACGAAACAATTGAAATCAATGACATCTTTCAAAGGGAAAAAGAAAAAGAAAATCGCCTAAGAATACTCGTTGAAGGCAACCCAGGGTTTGGCAAAACGACCCTGCTCTACAAACTCCTCTCCGATTGGTCCAAAAAAGAGAATTACATCAGTGAATTATTTCAGTTGGTTTTTCTCATTCCGCTCAGGAGTTTTAATGGAACGTTAGAACGCCATCTCCTGGAACAATGCCACGAATCCAGCATTATGACGGAGAAGGAAACGACTCAGCTCATTAACTCATTAGAGACAAGAGTATTATTCTTATTAGATGGATGGGACGAAGCAACAAAAGAGACAAAGACTACACTCCTACCAATGCTTAAGGGTCAGATGTATCCCAAAGTGACAATAGTCGTCACCTCTCGTACAGGCTTCTACCATTTGCCAGAAGACATAGCAAAGCTAGACGTTTTAAAGAATGAAGGGGGTAGAGGCTTTGAAGAGCGCAAAATATGGGAAAGAAGGATTCAAGTGAAGGGAATCTCAGGCGAAAAAAGAAAGGAATTCCTTCAAAAATACTTAGAAACCAAACCTGGTGAACTAGATGAGCTTATGAACAGATTGCCTGTAAAATTTAACGACTTCTACCAATGTCCTTTATTTCTCTTGCTGCTGGGGGTTCTCATTCAAGACGAAGGCATCGATAAATTCGAAACAAAAACTGAATTATATAAAGCCATCTTAAATTCTGTATTACACAGAAGTCGAGAGAAAAATTTCCACCAACCCAAAAAATTTGATGTTTTTATCTCAAATAACACTGAAGTTTCGGTGAACAGGAGAGCGTTGGTCGAATTTGGTCGTCTGTGTCTGAAGAAGCTAAAAGCGCAAAGCCTTTCGTTTGGCCAATCAGAAATCGCCGTGGGAGATGTCAACGCTTATGATTTAGGGTTCCTTACGAAAAGTATTTTATTCGCTAAACGCGAAGAACAACACCATTACGAGCCCCTTCATAAGAGTTTTATGGAATTTTTGGCGGCGTATTATTTGTCTACTCTCGACCAAGTGCATTTGAAAGAGGAAATCAAATATTTAATCAAACATAACATTGGCCCGACGGAAGATCAACTTCTCTATCACTTTTTAGGTGGATTACTGGGATCGGAAGCCACGAAACTATTCGACTCTCTTTTGCCCATCAAAGATCTTGTTGGTCTGTTTCATATGAAGGACTCCTTAATTAATACCTTCGCTTTTATTCCATACACCTTAGAGCCAGTGTTGAATGAAATTGTGAATCCAAATGAAGATATTCTCAATACTTTAATACACTTTGTTCGCATCTATTTACAAGATTATTCTTATTTCCCTTCGTTGGAGTTTCTCGGGAAGTGGGTCGGACCTTTAGTGAATTTCTCCAGTCAACGCAATTTTATTAAACAATTAAGATTAAAATCTAAACACTTGCGCAAGGTTCACTTTTTAAACTGGTTTCCTAAAGATTTTAAAATCAGTAAGATAATACTGGAAATCGATGAAATTCAAAACGTATCATCAATGACTGGCAGTGTTCAGTCCCAAAAGCTCGTCATTGAAGACAACAAGTACAAGAACCCTCTTCTTAAATCTCCCGAGTATTTGTCGGACATTTTAAGTAAATTTCATTGCGAAAGACTTATTTTGAAATTTAATTTACGTAAATCTGAAGAAATGTTTTCTACATTTTACAGAGAACTAATGATTGGGAGTTTAAAGAACGTAACCGTTGACCATTTATCACTAACAGGTGTTATGAACTTCCATTTGATTTATTCTTCTCTCGTGGATCTTATTATAACAAGAAAAATTGCCTTCGGATTAGAAATCGCCATTGAAGAGCAAAGCACAAGGGATGAATTCCGAGAGTTCTTCCATTTAATTGCTCAGAGTCACCTCCAGTCATTTGCTTTCGATGGAAGTCTATGTGATGGTTGCTCTGTAGATCTTCCTTCTATATTTTTCGCACGTCAGAGAAAGTGGAAATACTTGGAATTGAGAGGAGAGTTCACGACAGAAGAAGAGGATAAGAATGCAGGTGAGTCAATATCGGTGAATCACTTCAACTGCATTGACTTCCACTCCAAGGATGAAAGTCTTCTACTTCGACTGTTGATGAAGTGTCAAAATATAAAGAGATTAACTTGTACTGATATGCAACAAATCCAAATGCTAACGCTCACTGCATGGGAGGGCATGAGGACTATAGAAAAACTTACACTAGAGAAACAACCCATCGACGTCCATTTTCCTTCTACGTTGTCTCTTTTCAAAAACCTCACCAAACTCAAAATTAATTGGATACCATGTGACATAAAGGACGACCAAAGTGTGAAGTCAGTCGTTGATGGTCTGCTGTATTTGACGAAGACTTCCATACTTCCTCGTTTGGCAACATTAGACATCGATTCCTATTTAGATCAAGTCTTGCGTGAATATTTGGGAAGACTTTACCTTGTAAGAGAGGAAGCCGAGCCGACTGGTGCTAATGGTATCCATCGTTTAGAGAATCTCTTTCTCCGCTCACTTCGAATCCATCCAACGCCAATGGGGGAGCAATTCAACGGAGAATATTATTTGTTTATGTATCGAACAGGTAAGTATCTTTATTTCTTTATTTATAATGTGACATGTGATGCCAGTGTGTGTTCTCTTGTGGAAGTAGTTCGTTAAGTGTGTGTGATTTTATAATATGGTTTTCTGTTAATTAAAACTCTTGTATAAATATAGTGTTTTTTTGAATAGGCACGGTCTTTAATCCCATGGTTTGTGCACACGCGCAAATTCCTCCGTTGTAGTCAACAATTGGATTGCTGTATTTATGGAAGAAGCGCTTTTAGTCCCCTCTATTGCATTAATTTGGCTACATCTCAAACTTAACAATATAATTTAACGATCGTGTTCAGCAACAAATACGTAACATCAGCTGACAGTTTGTTACGTTGTACGATCGTTAAATTATGTTATTAAGTGTGAGAAGTTGCCAAATTCATGCAGTAGAGGGGACTAAAAACGCTTCTTCCATAAATACAGCAATCCAATTGTTGACTACAACAACGGAATATGTGCGTGTGCACAGACTAGGGGTTAAAAGACTATGGGTATAGGATATTTATAAGTTTTATTTTTTATGTTGCCATCTGAACAACACCTCTACTCAAAGTCTGAGCGCGAAAATTTCATACATTGTTACACCATCATACGGAGTCATGTTTAATCTACCACGGTCTATAGATATTCATGGCACGGTCTATAGATATTCATGGCACGGTCTATAGATATTCATGGTCATCGAGCTCCATTGTTAAAATGAAGCTAAAGTTTCTAGCTCCCAATAGGGCGGGAACTCTATTGAAAAGTGGCGCTGCATGTACAATCGGCCCAAAAACGCCTGCAGCGCCGCCCTATTGACAGACAGAAACTTTACTTTCATTTTCAGTTTCAATGAAAAACCTCTATCGCAGGTCACGGTCGGCCCTTGTGCGATCTATCAACACCTCCTAAAGAGAAAGCCTGTGCACGGAAACGTCATACATTGTTACATCATCATAGTAGTGCATTGTTGTTCGTATTTCTACCAATAATAAGCCCTGAATTTGCACTACTATGATGATGTAACAATGTATGACGGTTTCCGTGCAGAGGCTTTCTCTTTAGGAGGTGTTGGATCTATGCGGCATCTGGCACGATCTGTTTTCCTTAGCTTCTCGAAACAATGGAAAATGGCCGAAGCTCGATGACCATGAATATCTATAGACCGTGAATTCATTTTCCATTGTTTCGAAAAGCTAAGGAATACAGATCACGCCAGATGCCGCATAGAACTCACTATTCCTGACCGAAACCTGCGATAGAGATTTTCATTGAAATTAAATACGAAAGTAAAGTTTCTGTCTGCCGATAGGCTAGCGCTGCAGGCGCAGTTGGGCAGATTGAACATGCAGCGCCACTTTTCAATAGAGTTCCCGCCCTACCGGGAGCTAGAAACTTTAGCTTCATTTTAACAATGGAGCTCGATGACCATGAATATCTATAGATCGTGGTGAGCAGTATTGCCAATTTAGCCTTTTTTGTGATGCGCTTGTCTTTTATGGACATTTTTAATAAAAATTAAACAATGCACATCAAACATCTACCATTCATTTACGAATCTTCAATTCTCTTCGAAAACTCTCATTATTCAGTGGTGAATTTGTTATTATTTATTCTTATTATTTATTATTTTATCTTCTCCAGTTATAAATGAGTATAAAATCATTAATTAATAAAACAACTTATTATACTACTTCGTTAATTAATGCACAAAAAATGAAAATGAGCTTTTAAATTGGACACAACCCTGCTAAATTGGCAACACTGTGAACGTTTCAAGATATTTTTCCCCTCTTTGCAACCTCCCTCCGGAGGCATCAGAAAAGCCCATGGCACTTTTGGTTATGGGGACCTTTTAATATTAAATTATTTTGTAAATACTTCGGGTTATCAACAGGAATAAACAATAACAAATTTTTTATTATTTTTATAAAACAAACGCTAGGGTGGCCTCTAGATCACGGATCCCCTGGGCCCAGGCGTAAAGATGGAACTGAGATTGACCATAGAAAAATTAATAATTATGCCGAAGAAATTGTCTCGAACCAAATTTTCGTTTGTATTGTGCCTACAACAATGGAAGGCTAACCAATTATGGTAGGCTATGATCGTGCACTTTCAAAAGTTAGTGGCGGCCATGTTGATGGTTAAACAACGTATGCGCCAGCTTGAAGAAATAAAGTCTTCTCTTCTCTTGTTTTTGTGGTTGCCACAGCTCCTAACAAGCACGCTCGCAAACGTTATGTCATTATAACAAAATTAATCATCGTTGAAGTCGCAACTTTGTTGGCATCGTCTTTCTCATTAAATTTTTTGACTCCTATGACTCCAACTTGAAAGCAGGAGTTAAGCAGTTAACCCGAGTTGCACTCCAAGCGAATAAAGAAACAAACTCCGAATGACTCCGTGCGTGCCCTGATGTTAGAGGTCAACGGAGCTAACCCCGAGCGAATAAAGAAACGGAGACCAAATGACTCGGAGCGAATAAAGAAACGGAATCCGAATGACTCAGAGCCACGGGAGTCACTCGGAATGACTCCAGGTGAATAAGTGAACGCACCCTAGGAGGTGTTGGTAGAGATGGTGTTGATCTGAAGCTCTAACAATGTGAGTGTAGTATCCCGTTCTTATTACGGCAATTTTTCATTTTTTTAATTGATTTTTAACATTTTGCGAATTACGGAAATCACATTTTTATTGTCAAAGCACGAATGTTTTCATGTAAGCATTCACAGATGAGATCCCTTCCATCGATTCAAATCGTAGGATCGGAGCTTGAAAAATGTTTGAACGGTTCAAACTACTGCGACTAGGGATTAGTCACCTCGATTTCAGTCGAACCTTGGAGTCGGAACTGAAAATTGGAGGAGTAGAAAATCGGTTTCCAAAGATTCGACTAGGTCGGATACGATTATCGTAGATCGGATCTGAAATCGGAGCTATGAGAACCAGGCTTTAGACCAATCGGGAATTTTGGTTTGTTTTTTTGGTTTATTAGAATTTTTGGCGTTGACTACTAACGTCATTTTGCGCCTTTTGCCACAAGTTATATCTGTACGCAGCCCGAGACAAACAATTTGGACCAATCGGGATTTAGACCAACCACAGTTCGACCAATCGGCGTTAGACCAATCGTCATTGGGGGGAGGGGGGATGCATTTTGATTTTGTATGTCACACATTAATGCTCTTGGCAGCTCAATTTGCTTTTTTATTTTCAAAATCCATTTTAGGAAGAAGCAGTGGCGAATATAGAGATATAGTCTGTCGGGGTCTATCACGTGAAAATCTCGTACCGTTGGCGACAAAACTCGGCATGGAAATGGTGGAAGTGAATGAGCTGATGATGAGAGGCGAAGAGAATGGAGACGACGCCAGGCAAATTGCTCGACGCATCGTCGCTAAGTGGCAACACATGAAAGGAGGAAAAGCAAAAGATCAGACTCTATATGGAGCTCTTATAGACATTGGTAGACGCGATATAGCTAGCGAATTCTTCTTTCAAAGTGAGTAGATTTTTGTAATGAAACGTTGTTTTTATTGTTGTGTCTAAACGTATTGTTTAATGAAGTAAAATTTAAAATTCAGTTTATCATTATTGCTAACATCATACTATTTGTGTGTCATCAACGTATTATCTGTTTCTATCAACTTATTTTTAAAATATTCAGTTTCACTTTCAGGTGAGTTGATAGACTTTGACGACAGGGATTTAACGACTGCTCTGCTCTCCAAAACAAGGCTTTCATTTTCATAAAACAAAGCAATTCAATTGAGAGTGTTTGAAAAAAAAATTGTCATCTTGAGGGTCTCAATTTCAAACCTACAAAAAAGCACAGCCACTTTAATATGAACACTAGCTATTAACCAGAAAAGCGCGGTGTGTATCACGCATCGCAGCCTGACATCGGGTGTGAATCAATAATGGTGTCCTCTGTATCTGGAGCCATGCAGACTACAATTGCCCGACAGATGCAAAAGGGTGTGTATTGGAGATTCCATGGAGCGAACAGGGCAGTCGAGGTGATCCCAAAAATGATCGATTGGATTTAGGTGTGGGAAATCAGGGGGTTAAGAAAGTTCAGTACTTACTTGGAAATAATTATGGGCGTTTGATATGCAGCATTGTTCTGGTAGAATATCCCATCTGCCCCAAGGAAGACCTTAAACAGGCTATATGTGATCTCAATGATGGTTACGAGGGTTGTTCAAGAATTTTTGCCTCCTGGTCTGGAACTCCGACAATAACTCCGGAATTCCTCTCCGGCGGGCTCATCCGACTATCACGCGCTGGCGCAATGCGTGGAAAGGGATGGGAACTATGTCAAAAAATTGAATAATGCATTACATAGAGAACAAATGTAAGTATCAGATACAAAAATAATTTTGAAAATCTGTTAACAAATAAAGTTACGGACCAGGAGGCAAACATTCTTGAAAAATACTCGTACATAATCAAAACGGCTGGGAATACATTTCAGAGGTGTAACTGGAACCAGACACTGCCAAGAAATCATATCCCAGAGCATAACACCATCATCAGCAGCTTGTGTTCTTCAGATGATTTCTGGGTAATTCTTTGCGGAGGTCTTCAGGCAAATCCGAAAACGTCTATCCAATTAGGCAGAAACCGTGACTCACAGAAGGCGGCAATCCTTTGCCAATCAAGAGAGTTGCAATTCTTGTAATGCAAATTGAAATTGTTTCTGCCTATGCACCTTTGTTAATCTCCAAACGAACAGGGTTTAAGTAAAAGAAAGAAAAGACCAAGCAGTGATACGGGAAACAAGATAAATTTAACGCGACAAGGCATTAAACCAAAGAGATAAGGAATCACGGGCACTACAAGGGCCATAAACCCAAGACTTTACGACATATACTGAATTGCGAGACACTTCAAGACACAAGACTTGGGCGTGGCGTGGCGTTACGCACGCCTAATAGCGCCAAGCGGATCCTGAACCCACCCCGTGAACACGACAACGAAGACGTATTCCAACGAGCGGGAGTGTACGGGCTGCGGTGCCTGGACTGTGAGGCGGTCTACTTGGAATCCACGTCTAGATCGCACCTCCGCTCCTGGAGGAACGGTGGTCGGAGGTCGGCCTACGCGGACCATCTCATTAGGGCCGGACACCACATGCTCACATGGAGATCCTGTGGAATGGACACGACAGAGGCAGATTCTTATTGAAGGAAGAAATGGAAATCAGAAGGTACCACAACAGAAACGACATTATCCTCTTGGGCGGTCAAACCACCTTTGAAAGAGAAGGCATGATCGACTTCTTGATTGGAATGGAAGACAGGCATCGAAGCGGCAGAGCTTGCTAATAGGTCGGCGCTTTTGGAAGCCGTCAACTAAGTTCGCCATTCCGATGATTATATAAGAGCGTGTAACAGGGTGGCCTCCGAAGATGAAGTCATTCCTAACGCGGAAATCGAGGTAGTTGATTCCGCCATCCGTTTCCATTTCCATCGTGTATTGCAACTTGGAGTGGTGCGATAAGTGCGTCCTCTGTGCAGATTCTCGTGTCCAGAATGACTAGTGTCATCCATATACCTCCTATAGAAAAGGTAAATGGATATTATCTTCTTGAACGGTCAAACCACCTTTGAAAGAGAAGGCATAATCGACCTCTTGATTGAGATGGAAGAGAGGCAGTGAAGCGGAATAGCTTTCTAATAGGTCGACGCTTTTGGAAGCCCTCGACTAGGTCCGCCACCCCGTTGATTATACATGTATAAGAGCGTGTATTCCCAGCTTCAATCTTATTATTTTTTCTTAATGTGGAAGACCTCTAGGGTTAGTCAGGCTTCTTGCCTATTTCAGTGTATTTCATGTGGAATTTATTCTGGTAGGGTGAGGTTCGTGAAAGCACTGCTTTCGTCCCACCCGAAGAAATGTACAGATGTCGAGCTTGTCCTACTGTTCTATTGTCGAGCTTCAAATTTTGTAACAGATAAAGATGAAGTCATTCGAAACGCGTTAGGCATTAAATTTATACTGTTTCCCATCTCACTGCTTGGTCTTCTCTTTATTTTACTTACTCATCGTGATACTAGTTATGGATATCCTAAGAACATGGCTTGCTGTACTGTCCTTGTCGACAAACGTCTGGCAGCCCATTGGGTCATTTCTTCAGTGAATTGCTCAATTGCTCCGTTTGGTCGACCTGCACACTTTATCACAGTAGACCTCACACAATGGAGCATGGTGCCTTTCAGTTCCTACGCCATTTATTCGCAATGTTGTCATGTGCACAATTACAGTATACCTTAATCACAACAGCATGCGCACAATTCACGAAGTGCACAATTTTGGAAATGCTACCAGCCTTGCTCCGAAAGCCAACGATCATCCCCTTTTGCAGATCTGATAAATCGCTCGTTTTTCTCATCTGCAGCAACGACTGATATGTTTGCTGAGTACAACCATCTCACCTTTCATACCTACCAAGCGAGCTCGAGCTATGCGCTTCTTTTATTGGCTGCTGATGGCAAAGCAAGAGGTAATCATAGTAACGTATCTGGAGTGTGTTAATGGCGAATAAACATAGAACAAATCTATTTCGTTAGCTAAACAAAAATGGATACCTCCATCATCATCTTTCCCACGCTTGACATTTGTCCGTTCACGAGTGAAAAACAACCATAGCGGACGCCTATGCAGATGCAACTTTTTAAAAAATATTCATAATAAAATATTAACATATAAAAGCTATATAATTATAAGAATAAATCATGTATTAAATTTATTTTATAAACAATAGTTGTTATATATAGCTATTTATTTATTTATTTATTTATTTCACTAGCTATTATTTGTATTATTATAGCTATTTTAAAATATGTATTTTTTTATATAGTTATATCAATATAAAAGTTGAAAATAATGCACCACAATTTTTTTTCAACAATTATTTATTGAACACAATGAAACTTATACACACGAAAAAATGGTGTTTCTTCTACACTCTCTATTTTTCCACATAATCTCCGTCCCGTTCTATAGCCTTCCTTCAGCGAAACACAAGGGCGTGTATACTCTGCCGGTACCAGTCCTTGTTTTGTTCACGCAGCCATGTCTTCACTGTGCGAATCTCCTCTTCGTCATCCTCAAAATATCTTCCACGAATAGCATTCTTCAGTGGCCCAAACAAGTGAAAGTCTGAGGGCGCTATGTCAGGGCTGTAGAATTGATGGGGTAAAACTGTCCAACCCTGTTTCGTGATGCGTTCCGGCGAGCGTTATTGTGTTGAAGCAAACAATCAGCTGGGTTGTTATAGCGTCCAAGTCGCTGGAAGCGCTTTTTGAGTTTGGTTAATGTGTTCACATATGCCTCAGAATTAATGGTGCTGCCTCTGGGCGTCGCATTAATGAGTAATACACTATCACAGTTCCAAACTACAGTGATCATGTCCTTACCAGCAGAAGCACTTGCTTTGAAGGTTTTCTTCTGTGGAGAGTGCGGATGACGCCATTCCATCAATTGTCGTTTTATTTCGGGCTCAAAATGGTGTACCCAGGATTCTTCAGGTGTCAGAATTCGGAACAAGAAGGCTTTCCCCTAACCTTCAAAAACCTTGCAGCAACTCAGAAGAAATGTTTTTTCTCAGAGCTTTGTGTTCTTCCGTAAGACAGCACGGAACCCATATGAACACGTTTTTGTGTACGCAAGAGCACGGATGATTTTATCCACCCTTCCTTTGCTGATTGACAGCTCCAGCGCCAACTCCCGAGTCGTTCTGCGTCGGTCCTGACGAATGCGCGTATCAGCACGCTGCATATTTGTCAGGTGTGACAGTCGGGGATGGCCGCCCCGACCGCGGCAAATCTTGGAGCTCCGTCGAACCGCTTTCTGATGGCCTCACCCTCTGTGTCCAGTGACTAACCGTACCTCTGTCGACTGCTGATGCTCCATAAACTGCAGATAAACGTTTGTGAGAAATTCAATGACGACACGGTGCTTGTAACGTACATCACCTACAGACGCCATGTTATTTCACTGCTGCACGTACGCTATCTGTCGGAAGAAACGGAAACTGCAAAGAATGCATATCTCAAGTTTCGCATTCGTACCACTGTTGGGAACAGAAAAAAATTGTGGTGTATTACTTTCTAGGCTATCCTCGTATTATTCGATCTGCACTGCCAATTTTATATACAGTCAATATAGCAAAGCCATATAACCTCAACTCCTCAAGATGTTCTGTTTATTATTAATATGAGTATATGTATTTCTTTATACAGGGTGTTTTTGAATTGAGTACAGATTTTTTGGGAGATGATAGAAGAGGTCCTTAGAAGTATTTTTTGTCATATGAACATGGGGTCCCCGCAGTTCCGTTTACTTACAATATTGCATTGAACAATCAAATGACACCGGGACGCAGTTGCTTGGCCACCGAGATCGCCAGATCTCATACCGATGGATTTTTTTTATGGGGAAGCATAAAATTAATGGTGTACTCCGAACCCGTAGATACCGAAGAAGAATTGGCGGCTCGTGTTATCGCGGCAGCAGGTGACATCAGCGACCGTGCAAATCAATTGTTTCCACGCGTACATCAATCGATCATAAGGCGTTGCGAATTGTGCTATGAAGCAAATGGCGGTCATTTCGAACAATTACTGTAAAAGTCATACAGCAGATTGCTTGTGTTAATTGTAAAAATAAAATAATCTAGGCCTACCAACGCACACTGCGTTCCGGTGTCATTTGATTGTTCAATGCAGTATTGGAAGTAAACGGAGCTGCGGGGACCCCATGTTCATATGACAAAAAATACTTCTAAGGACCTCTTCTATCATCTCCCAAAAAATATGTACTCAATTCAAAAACACCCTGTATGTATAAAAGCAAATGCTTATGTAACGTGTAAATGCAGAGTAAAAGTATCAAGCGCAGTGGAAATACAAATGCACGTAAACAGGGTAAGGTTAAATATAAAACGTTTAATAAAAGAAAAGTAAATGTCACAAAAACATGAACAAAAGTCAATGATCAGAGAAAATTTTATAAATCCTTACATCATAATGTATAAATAAACAGCTATAAATTGTAGATCTTATCCAAACAAATAACAAAAATAAAAGGTAGCAATAGTTAAATACCTGTAACTAAAGTAAGCAAATATGTCCTTACAAAGCTAGATGTAACGCAACCACGTAACTTACAAAACCAACAAGGAAAGCAAGTAACAAAAAATTAAAGCAGTTACACCAAAACAACCTTGCACCGGCTTGACCGGCAAATTACATTAATTCACGGTATACACTTCGTAACATAACCGTTAACCAAAATCTCCTTCCTTAAAACAATCATTGGAAGAATATAACGAAAATAGCTATACCCTTATTTTCTACAAAATCCTACAATAAAGATAAAGAGTAATCTATACCAAATAGTCGTGAATACACGACTTGCTAGCTAATAAATGGATTACACAACTCATATGACTAAATTCACAAATAGCATTTGTGGTGGTCTCTATCAAAGCATCACATGAAAAATAAACTGAAATACATGATAAGGTTCATGACTTGAGGCTGGGAGTAAACACAGGAAAACATCCAATAATATAATTAA
This sequence comes from Rhysida immarginata, assembly GCA_023313115.1. Classification (NCBI taxonomy): domain Eukaryota; kingdom Metazoa; phylum Arthropoda; class Chilopoda; order Scolopendromorpha; family Scolopendridae; genus Rhysida; species Rhysida immarginata. The sequence continues at coordinate 27,126 of JAHWFO010001731.1, read as the reverse complement.
AGTCTTACAAAACCAGCCTGACTCCGTAAAGAGAAAGTTTAAACAGTCTTATCGGGGAAATGAATAAGTCCGTATCACAGGGTTACATAAGCAGATAATCAATGTAAAAGTCCACACACGGAATAAAAGAAAAATACACAAGCTTATCCGTGTTCTAACGTTGAAAAAGTCTTAGTGGGGTAACCATGCAAATTTAATTACATTCATTAAACCGCCTTGGCGGGACATAAGTGCAATTAAAAATAAGCAAAACGGTTACACAATTGAAGTGATAAAGAAACGGGCTAATACTCCTTCCCTTGCTTTAAACACTAACACTATAGCACTTTTCCACCTCGGACATGCGTAAAGTTCCGTAACGACCTTTACGTTTTTCAATCCACATATACGAAGCCATATTGTGAGGATAGGTAAGCACAAAATCCTCCTGGAAAACACCCACGCACCGTCGCTCGCCCGTCGAACTCCCGACGGAAGAAATCACTCAATATGGGCGATAAAGCACGGGGGTCACAATTAGATAAAGATAAAGTACTTACAAAGTAAGCTCCCGGAACCGAGAGTGTTCTTCCCGGAGAACTCCACTTAAAGCTTTCGCTCTGCCTCGTGCAGACTGAAACACCGCTCTCGCAGGAACTTCTGAAGGTTGGACACGCCGCCTTCGGAGCTTCTCCGCCGAACTCGAACCGTGTCGGCGTCTCGAGCTTTCGCTCCGGCGTTCCGTTGCCTCCTCTCGGTTGTTGCTCCGCACGTACCTCTCTGGTCGAGGCGACGACAAAGAGCCCTTTTTCCTTGGATCCAAGGTTACTCATCTGGACTCCTCTCCGTTCAGTCGTCCGGGTCACTCTCCCCTTCAAGCTCGAAATCTCCCGCCAAGAAAGCTTCGAGCCTTTGTCCCGAAGCCTCCTTGCGACCTCATTGGCTCTGGCGTGTTGGTTGGTATGACGACACTGCCTGCCCCGCTCCTCCCCCGCCTTAGAACGGGTGAATATGCGCGAGCGGTAAAAGCAGTCAGTGTCGCCGGGAATCGAACCTGGTTTCGATTTCCGTGACAGCTTACTTTGGATGTGGATTTCGTTACTCTTCTTCAACGAGGTACTGAAAAGAGGCTGAGAGAACTTAAGGGTTTTCTTCCTCTCCTTCTAAGCCGTGCGACACTCACCACGTGCCGGGAAAGTCTCGGACGAAAAGTTCCGCTTCTCTCCAAAGTAACTAACTTGGCTTTCCAATTACTAGCTGAATTCCGAGGGGTCTTATACTGGTTAACTCTTTCTCCGTTGGAAAAGTAGCTTGAAAAGTAGCTTTTCATATCATACAGTAAATAATTTCGAGAACTCCCCTCCGAAGCGTCCGCCCACCGTCGTGCATCACCATCCCCCCTTGATCATGTTACAACCTCCGCTTGCCTCTCACGCATCTCTTTCATTTTGGCATGTGATAAATGGTCTTATTCATAATCAATTGAAATTTTGTGCTCATATGATGCTACAACAGACTGCCTAACCATAGTATGATCTATCATATTTCTGTATCTAGAATTAAAAAAAAATTAGCTGAACATGTTTTTTTTCATTTTCTAACGTAGGGAGTGGCACTATCTTTCGCGAAATTTTCTTCCGATTGGAATGACGAGCCGCCTACTCCATCGATCTCACCAGAATCTCAATAGTTGAACAGGTAAGTCTCATTTTATCCACTTACAATACTAAGGCCTGACAATTTAAATTTCCGTGTAATTGACTAGCTTATCCTTGAATCAATCCACCCTATAATGAAAATTTGTGTTATTGAGTTGTTTGTCATGAAGATTTGATCCTTGTTATTAACCAGCATCACCATAAAATTTGGTGAACGTGCAAGCATTGCTTCATGATGAACTTTCCATTTCCATTAACGTATGAGCAATTTCATTACAATGCCTTTAGCCTTATCTCATATTAAACTATTAGCTTATGCTCGTTGTCTAATCATTACCAGCCGTGCATTCCAGGCTCATATCGTTCCGGGATTATTTGCAGTACATCATCATCAGCGAAGGAACATTCTTCCATTGAAAATAAATATCTTTATTTTATTAGGCTTTATTCTAGTTGATTTTAATCGTAATGGACTTTCTAAATCTAGTGAAAATGTTACCAAAACCATACAAGGAAATTTATTTATGCGAGGCCAATACTGGGAAGGAGCTTCGCAGATAAGCCTCGCCAGTTCCGGAGTTTGAATGCTCATTGCAATTGGAATATCTTCAGGTACAACCCCCTGACATAAGTACGTATTAGACCACTACTACTAATAATGGAGGGTTCGGAAGAAAACATTTAATTTGCACAACGCATTGGAAATGGAAAATAAAACAAAATTTTTGCAAGAATGTACATTTGTTCTAGTACATGTACTGCTACTTGCACCTTACAAAACAAATATGAATCTGTATAATAAATTGATGAAAAACAAAACTCATGGACAAAAGTACTATATCACCTCATTTTTAGGACAAAACTATTAGACCAGGTGAAAAAACAAACACTTTAATACATGGCAGGACCACCTTTTGCTTTAATTACTGCATTTATTCTATTAGGCATTTTATGTACCATTTTTGAGCACATTTCTGCAGGAAGTTCCTTCCAGCATTTCATAATTGCACACTTCAACTGTTCAACTGTGGTTGCTCGTTGTTTTGCAACATTTTTCTTAAATAAACCCCACAGATTTTCAATAGGATTGATCCGGATTTTTGGGAGGCCAGTCCAAGCTTGTAATGCCACTTTTCAGTTTCCAAGCTTTCACTGATATAGACCGGTGACAAGAAGCGTTGTCATCCTGAAATATGCATGCATTATCATCAAACTTTTCCTCCATTGTTGATAGCAAATGATACTCCAAAATTTCTTGGTAAGCTTTTGCATTAACAGTTCCTTTCACCACGCAAATATTTCCTGGGCCACTTGCTATCATACATCCCCAAATCATGATTCTAGCAGGAAACTTAACACTTCTCTTGAGGCAATCTGGATGAAACTTTTCATTAGGTAGTCTCCAAATTTTATCACGAATATTGTCACCATAGCCAATAAAACATCTACTTTCATCCGAAAAAATCACTGATTTCCAGTCCTCAACAGTCCAAGTTTGATGTTGCTTAGCCCAATGAAGTCTAATTTCAGCTTGCCGCAATGTGATGAGAGGTTTGGTCTTGGCTTTCCGTGATACGTATCCCATCTCATTTAGACAACGAATTGTTGTTTTGCTTGAAATGTGCATTCCATAAGTTTGCCAAACATTTGCAATCTCTGGTGATAAAGCACTGCGCATTGTTTTGCAGATATTTCTCAGTTTTCTCTCTTCAGCCATGGTCCTTGCACGTGGACGTCCACAATGTTTGATGTTTTTAACATCCCCTGTTCCTTTAAACTTATTCAAAGTGTACAGTTTTACTGACACAAAGAAGGCCTACATTGTGTCTCTGTGAATAGTTTTCCTTTTCCAGTTCAAAAATTCTTTTTTTATTTGTCCCTTGACAGTTCTTTGCCACGACCCATGTTTCATGAGAAAAGTGTTACGAATAAGTGATTAACAGAAAGTTTTTCTTAGAAAAAACAAAGCTACTTTACTTATCAATACAATCTGATTGACATATCGGGCCTGACTCATTAAAAGAGAGGGGAAATAATTGTAAATTGTGTGTATGGTCTAATACTTTTGTCTTCAAAATGAGGTGGTTTAATACTTTTGTCCATGAGTGTTATTTTTCAGCAATTTATTCTACAGATTCATATTTCTTTTGTAAGCTGCAAGCTGCAGTACATGTACTAGAACAAATGTACATTGTTGCAATATTTTTTGTTTTATTTTCCATTTCCAATGCGTTGTGCAAATAAAATGTTTTGTTCCGAACCCTCCATTAATATTAGTAGTGGTCTAATACTTTTGTCAGGGGGTTGTATTTTGGCAGAGCCGGTTTCCACAAGCAAAGATAAGCAAGATTCACATCAGTAGCATTCATCGTCACAGTGACATTTTAGCATCAGAAATCTTAAAGTCAAAAGCCTAGCGGACAGAGACAGGTTGTCACCTCTCAAGTGATAGGGAGGTCATGTGAGGTGGCATAATGCGAAGAGAAGAAAAAAACTGTCTTCGTTCTCGCCGTCGGAAAGAAGCGAGCAGCAGAGACGCTTCATGATTCGCTGAGAAGCCAGGGATGCAAATGAGCGGCGAAAAAAAAAATGCATAAAATGAAAAATAACGAGAGGCTCGGAGCGAGGCTAAGATTTGGCAGAGAAGATGGGAAGGTAATCGACCGCTCGACCTTCATTAAGAAGACTTCCCGCTTGCTCCCGAGACTTGAATCGACAAATTTTCTTTTAATTTGCTGCTTAATTTTCCACGAGATAAAAATCTAAGTCAGTTGATGCGTCAGCTTATCAACTGGTGGCTTATAGGGGTGACCAAAAAATTTGGATATTTGACTGATAAAGAAAGTATTTCTATACCTCTTATGTAAAAGGTACCTTCACTAAAGGTTGGAGATGACAAGCTGCACCAAAACCTTTTTCGTCAGTCGATTCTAGTGACTTAAAGCCCCTGCACTTAAATTTTCACCTCATTTGGTCAACTAAGGAGCTAGAGGTTTCGATCGCGTATATCAGATCCTAAACCACTGTGCGTAATAAGAAACTTAAGTTTATTTAACTTTTATTTATTTTTTTTGAATCTAGTATTTTTTTTGTCTTCTAGTTCAAATAAACTAGAATTTTTTTTCTTTGAAAGTTATCCAATCTCGTCTCAGTTCTTCTGTTCGGTTTTACGCCATTAGTTACTTTTTCTAATTTGGTACCTTGCAGGCAGTCAAATGAAAACGATCGGCAAGGAATTCCGGAGAAAGGAGAGGTCATTCCTGTCAGCCGTTCTGTTTAGGGTGACACAATCTCCCAAAATAACACAATTTATCAGTGGTGTAAATTCATCAATCGGCCGAGAGCGAAGGCATTATTGACCGATATCTTGACTTCTGCATCCGATCCAAAGCACCACCCTTTTATGCTCTTTTTTCATCAGGGCAAAAAGATGAAAACGCATGGGAGATATTGGGAATGTAGAGTGGAATGTTCTAACATCTTCCACTTGAATCATATCCATGGATTTCTTTTCGAAGTGTGCGGTATCGTGGAGCTGGTTGACCCCGGGGAGAAGCCCGGCCGTTCTTGATCCGCCGTTCCAGGCTGTCCAGAGTCATCGCCTTGCTGTCGGAACGCAGCCGACGAAAAAGACAGGCCTGCGTATTTAAAATTCACCTGAACGTATTAGTTTGAGCAACAATCTAATTTTCATTTTCTCTGAATTTTAATAATTACTGTTTTTTCTTTTGTTGGAAACAGTAAATGTTGGATTTTTACTCAGCCTAAATACAGTGAGTGGCCAGTTTATTAGGAACAGCCATGACTATGCAAACCCGTTCGGCCGTTGGTCACGTGCCAGTCGGTACCAATATAAAGCGAGAACATACCTGTCAACTGCAAGTGCTTTGACCATCACCACGGGGAAAAGCATGCATCTGAGCGACTTCGAGCGCGGGATGATAGTTGGTGCCCGGCGAGGTGGACTAAGTATTTCCGAAACCGCACCTCTTTACCCGAGCAACCATTTCAAGGATTTTCCAGGACTCGTTAAAAAACCAAAAAACAACCAGCCAGAGACAAGCCTGTGTTCGCGTACGATTCATAGGGATGAGCGTATGATGGGAATGCTTGTTCGTGCGAATAGAAACGTCACGGCTCGTCAACTAATCATGAAGTACAAAACTAGACCGCAGAAAAACATCTCTGAACGCACTACACGCCGTCCATTGTCTAGGATGGGCTACAACAGCCGACGGCCTGTCTGGGTAACTTTGATCTCCACCCAAAACCGCAATAAACGTCTCCAATTTGCCCGTGATCACCAACACTGGACCGTCGATGACTGGAAGAAGGTCTGCTGGTTGGATGAATCCCGTTTCCTATTGCACCATGCAGATGGACGACGCAGAATTTGGATAAAACAGCACGAAGCGATGGACCCCTCCTCTCTGGTTTCCACTGTTCAGGCTGGTGGAGGCTCTGTAATTGTCTGGGGAATGTTTTCCTGGTATACTCATTGGTCCGCCGACCTGTAGAGCAACGCCTTAATGGTCAAGCTACCTGAACGTTGTTGCCGACCACGTTCATTCCTTCTTGGCTACTGTACAATTCATTCCTTGTTCATTCCTTGTTGCCGACCACGTTCATTTCAGTCCTTCAAGGATGCTTCCAGCAGGAAAATGCGCTGCGTCACAAGGATCGTTTCGACATGCAGTGGTTCCAGGAGCACGATAATGAATTCAACTTACTCCTCTGGCCACCACAGTCTCCGGATCTGAACCCAATCGAACATCTTTGGGATGAGCTGGAACGAGTTATTCGACGCATGGATCCACCACCATCCAATAAACATCAACTGGGAGCAGCTGTTGCATCCGCATGGACAAACATCACGGAACAATGTTTGTCCAGCGGCTAATTGAATCCATGCCATGGCGAATTCGTGCTGTTATAGCTGCTAGGGGTGGCGCAACACAGTATTAAGGGGGTTGGCCACTGGCCACTCAGTGTAGTCCTGTGACTTTTGAGTTCCCAGGCAACACTACCTAGACAAAAGCCTGCGCACAGAAACTGTAAACCTTGATACATCATCAAACGGGCAAATTTAGGACTTATTATTGGTAGAAACACGATTAGTGTAAGGTAACAGTCCATGACGTTAATGTGCACTGGGCTTCTGTTGGGCCAGGCCTATTTTTCTCGTTAGCTGCATGTCGGAATTAATGATGTGGCCATGAGGGGGATGGGGTACAAATTCCTTCAGAGCTGGGCTTCAAGCATCGATGATCGAATGAGGTAGACCGTCAGTGCGAATGGCCATTACTCGGGTCGCCCTCCAAAAGTGTGCATGTAATTGAAATCATCCAGGCCATATTCTGACTCAATCGAACAGTTCTCATAAGCATGAATAACTTCTCCATTCGGCGCTGAATTTTGGCTGTTGACTTCTTATCCGCTTTCAAAAATTGATTAACTACTTGTTGTTCTTGTTTGGATGGTTCCATCTTGCACACTTCGAACGTTCCCTGCTGCCCAGGCTGACAAGAATGGCGTTCGTTGCTGCCGATTGTTCCGCACGTTCCATCCCTCTTAGTTAAGACTAGTACCTAGTGGTGTTCGTCCTCGTTTTTACGGACTTCCGATAGTTTTAATTCGACAGACCCTCCTAAATTTTATGTATTGTTTGTGAATTTATTTTTTAAGACCAGAATACTGTTTAGGAATATTCATAGATTGCTAATATGTCTATTCTCTTATTTATTTAGACTCGATGAACTGTGGCTTCAACGGGATTACACCTTCGTATAAATCTGAGGCTCATCACGTGATAAAATCTATCCACCTACTGCCATCGTCCCGCCCTACATCAAAAGAACATTCCACCGCATACTCAAGAGCGAATATTTATTGACTTTCATTAAAATTCATTCATTATTACAACTTAACTGTTGAAAAAGAAGTCATTTATTGTAAAGGTAAACTCCACGGATAAATTCGAGTTAATTTTTTGGATCATAACATTAATGCAGGTTAATAAAGTGTATATCATTCAAAATTTTTCTATTAATCCTAATATTTTATTAAGAAAAATGCCTCGGAAAATTAAAAATTGGGCTCTCTGATCATCCATCCCTTTTCTAGAGAACACGGCGGAACAGACATCATTTCCTGCCGCGAGAACCTCGTCGCCGAGACTCTAGTTTCGCTTCGAACGATTCTATATATAGGAAGATTTTTGCTAAGCTGTTTTATGTTAGATTGCCTTCAATTTGTTCTCTGTTTGGATGTGTAAATAGACAGTCGGATAAAATTTCACGTTTCATAGATTTCCACCACAGATTAAGGATAAACGTTTATCCTTAATCTGTGAATTTCCACCAGGATTGCCAATTTAGCGGTTTTCATGGCAGACGTTTCAATTGTTGTCCATTGTTTAGTTTTTATTATAACAATGTCCAACAATAAATATTCCCATCTAAAAATAGCTAAATTGGCAACCTTGATTTCCACCATGATCTGTAGATATACATGGTCATCGAGCTTCCGCCATTATCCATTGTTTCAAGAAGCTAAGGAAAACACATCGCGCCAGGTGCCGCTTAGATCGCACTAGGGCCTAAAGCACTGTATAAAGAAAGTATGGACATTTCATACCGGGCAGCCATTTTGATGCCTATTTCGATACGATGATTGCCTCTTCTGAGAGGAATGTGCCTTGCAGACTGAACAATTATTTTTTGACAAAAGTTAGAGAGGAATGTGCCTCTGATGTTTGAATTTACTGCAAAAAAGAGGCAATCGTCGTATCGAAATAGGCATCAAAATGGCTGCCTAGCATGAAATGTCCATACTTTCTTTATGCAGTGCTTTAACTAGGGCCGACCGTGACCTGCGATAGAGGTTTTTCATTGAAACCGAAATGAAAATAAAGTTCTATCTGCCGATAGGGCAGCGCTGCAGCCGCAGGGCCGATTGTACATGCAGCACCACTTTTCAATAGAGTTCCCGCCCTATTGGGAGTCAGAAACTTTAGCTTCATTTTAACAATGGAGCTCAATGACCACGTATATCTATAGACCGCAGCCAACGCCTCCTAAAGATAAGGCCTGAGTGCGAAAACTTCATACATTGTTACATCATCATCCGAAGATACGTTTAATCGCATTTCTACCAATAATGAGCCCTGAAGTGCGATTAAACATATCTTCGGATGATGATGTAACAATGTCTGACGTTTTCGCGCCCAGGCCTTATCTTTAGGAGGAGTTGCCGTAGCCCACAAAATAGGCCCTAGCGCGAAAAAGTCACCTGATCATCTTAATCCGAATAACAATGTCATCTTCATTGTTTCCATCTTGGATTTTAATAATCAGCAATTTTTCGTTTGTTGGAAACAATGAAGGTCACATTGTCACTCGGACTAAGATGGTCAGGTGACTTTTCTGCGCCAGGGCCTGTGTCTTTCACGTGGGCTACGCTATAGATCGTGATTTCCACCAAGGATATATACAGTATTAAAGATAGACTCTGAAACTAGTCACAATCATCATCATCATTGGCCTTTATAGGCTTTACAGCCCTTTAGCCCCAAGCAAGTGACTGCTTGTTTCTAGACCTTAATTTATTTTATGTGGCAGGGGGGTCGGCCCTACGCACAACCCCCATTTCTGGGGGTGATGATGATCTTAACGACTGCTGTAAGATGGTCGCAGCAGCCGGGACCGACGGCTTTACGTGCCCTCCGAAGCACGGGGGGAGATGTAAATTTCCAGGTTGTCACCCAACCTGTGACTAGCCGCGCCCAAAGTTGCTTAACTCCGCCAGTGCATTTTGCTGAGCGCTACTGGTGCCAGCGGAAGTGCAGCATTCGCCATGTTACGATTGGCAAAAACCTAAGGCGGCATATATTCTCAATGTAATTTCAGCTGTTTTTGTAGATGATTTCTGGAAGTATTAGTAAGCATGACCTGTTTTCTGATTTTTAAAAAAAAACTTTATTGCTTTAACTAACGATAACGTACCGTATACTTTTAATGACGCCAAATAGCTGATTCAATGCCTAACGAATTTTTAAAAGACAAATATTTCAAAATTTTAAATTAAAAGAAAAGGAAGAAATAATTCTCAGTTCAATAAAATAATCAATTTATTAATCCACATATTGTAGTAAGCAATTGTGTGCCAATGGCTCACATCGGCCTCGCTAGATTAGTGGTTGCGTGATCGCCTATGATGCCCGAGGACGCGGATTCAATTCCGGGCGAGGACGACGAGGATTTTTCAGGGAGAAACTCCTGAGATCACGTATTGAGTAAAGGGAAGTAAAGATGTTGGTCCCGTGTAGTCGTTTGCCGGCTGCACGTTAACGAACCTTTGCGAGGCCAAATTTGCCCCCCCCTTTGAAAAGGAGGCGCGCGTTTTAAGAGTAGAGAGTGAATCGAGAGAGGAGTGCGAGCTTTTACCGAATGCGGACGTAGGTCTCAAGTTCCGTAAAGTTTCTCGATGCCGAGATAAGAAAAGAGGAGCTCGCAGCAAGAGAAAGAAATCTCACGCTTATGACTTTAAATTTATGGAGTGTGCTACATCGAAGTCTGCCACGAATGCACACGAGAAAAGGCTTATTAACGAGACGCCTTTACATTGCGACAATAATAGTGTTTGTTCTGGAGTATTTTACAGTTCGCAGCGAGAGGAGAACGCCACGAGGACTGAGCGACATCGGCCGCCATTGAATTTCGCCGCTGTCGATTCCAGCAACGTTCCTCGGGCCTTGTCGTGTGAACAAGGGCCGTCAATACGAACAATCAGCGTTTCTACAGCGTTCAGTTACACCGACGCTCCGTACGTGCAATTTACCACGCCGTCGGGTCAGGAAGTGTGTCCGGGAGTACCAGTGATTGTTAGTTCGCCGTTGCTGCCATTGCATGCGTTCAACGTTCGTTACGCTTACGCTTATGCCTTACTTTCCGTACGAGGAGTCCCATCCGCCGCAGCACCCACATCTTGGAAGCAGGTACTGCCTGAAGGTCTCCACAACTCAAGCCCACTGCACCTAATATTGCCGTGGGGCTTACAAGCGTTCCAGGAGGAGGACCTCTGCTATATTTAAGGCTTGGCCAAATAGCTTGCGAGAACTAGTAACGAAAGTTTAAAGCAATAATCGTCAACCGTAAACAAAATTAGTTTTACGCTTTACGTTTATTCTATTGCAACGATATTCAACATAGTCAACACATAGCTAGCGAGAACAGAACGCGAAATGACCTGAAAAACATGGCTGGCAATTCTGAGCTGCGTCTGTTATTATTACAGTTTTTACAAATTGGTTTCATACAATTTTAAATGAATTTCATACATTTTTAAATGGATTTAATACGATTTTAAATGAATTTAATACGCTTTCAAATGAATTGAATACTCTTTCAAATAGATTTAATATATTTGTAAATGAATTTAATACGATTTTAAATAAATATGTAGTGTATAAATGAAGTTTAATTACACGCTCTAAAATTAAATGTTTTAATTTCTACAACCAATTATTTTATATATTTATATTATTTTGTTCACCTGGCGATAATTTATAAGACTATTTTTACCTGTATTGTAAAAAGGTTTCACCAAGATAAAGGGGGTGGGGGGGGGGGGTATCTGTTCTTGGTTTCATCTAACGACAAACATTTTAAAAATAGACGATTGTAAAATTATTAACATTTCTCGTTTGTAAAATTGAATGAAATAGATGAAAATATAAATGCACAGGAAATATTAGTACATTTAAGCAAAGGCGGGTTTATTTACGATTCCAATTTCACTGGAGAATCTTGCGAAAATGAATTAAATGTTAAAAATAACTCAAATGTTGAAACCCAGTCAAATCCTAACGAAATTCAGACCAGCATATCTCAAAAAATAAACGCTGGCAGTACCAAAAAATTCCGATGATCAGAGAGAAAGAATTATAGAAATGATTACAATAAAAAGCTCGAGTAAATTTTTTCAGTCTAATAAGTCAGTAAAGTTTAAAAAATATTTTTACTTTTTTTTATTATATTTTTTTCAAATGACAGGTAGCTCAGATATTTAAAATTAGTAAAGGCGACAGTATCCAGTATAATTAGAAAATTTCTAAAAACGAATCACACATACAAACAACATCGAGGAGGACAAGTTAGGAAATTAACAAACGAAGAGGAAATCATGTTGGTTCAATGCGTCCAAACACACATTATATTTATTTAAAATCGTATTAAATTCATTTAAAATCGTATTAAATCTATTTAAAAATGTATGAAATCTATTTAAAAATGTATGAAATTCATTTAAAATTGTATGAAACCAATTTGTAAAAACTGTAAAAAGGAAAAAGGTTATTATTAAGTTTGTTATTCATATCGTCGTTGGAACATTGGAAATTTAAATTAAATTCCATTTAAACGATAGAAAATTAAAATTTATCCCATATAGCGTCCCGCTTTTCAATTTCGGAAATTAAAATTTCCTTTTTTAACATATCTTCTCGTTTCTCAGCCTCCTTCATCGTACTTCGAGCTGAAGACATGGTGGCCAGAATTTCTTGCGAGAACTCCTGCTAGAGCGTAAAGCATCAAACTGGATTTGATCGGAGCGAGAAACTGTTTTTCCGCTCTCGCGTTTGAAATTTTCGGTTCTCGCTTATACTAGCGAGACGTTTATGATAGCGACTGCGATAAAATTCTTTCGCTTTCCAATCTCGCTCGTATTTTTTCGGTTCTCGCAAGCTATGTGAACCCGCCTTGATGCAGAACAAGCTAAGCTCATTCTCTTTCCTCTCATCTAATCACTCTCACTCGCGCTTGGCATTAAGCTCTGAATCATGAGCCTCCTTTTCTCCTTTGTTTAAGCCGTTAGTCATTCTAACGTTAATTGCTTAGCAGCTGCCACTTGCGTTTTATTAATTGGGTACTTTTTAGCACATTTTCTATATATAGAAATGTCCTTATGTGATCGGTTTGTCCAGCTGTCCGTCCGTCCGTCCGTCCGTCTGTCTGTAGACAATCCCACAATTCATTGCGTTGCATGTATTGAATTGCATGTATTGCAATCTCACAATTCATTCAATCATGTCTTGAATTGCTGGAAGAAACGAATTATCCTCGCATTTGGTAAAACGCGTATTGAGAACATGGGTTCGGTTCTGCGAGTGCTCTAAATGTTAATGAGATGGTGTGCGTGCAGGATGCACGTGTTTGACGATTATTAAAAGGGCAGTTCGGTCCCTAAATCAAGAGAATTTTTTTATTCCTAGGGAGCTTAGCATTTATTACGATAACTTGAAAACGTATTAATTTTTTCACAGTCTGTTTTCACCAATCCATTAAAATGGGACAGAGTACGCAGAAGTACGAACGTGAGATAGCAGGAATAAGTACGTGCTCTAATAGCACGTGCTTTAATGGTACCATTATGATACCCTCTGAAACATTTCCTATAACAAGATATGGCATGTAATATATCAAACAAATTGTCACAACATATCATGAACGAATATAAAAGAGTAACTAGTGATAGCAAGTATCGGTCTAATGGCACGTGTACGTGCAAGGATGTCTCATGAATGAATATAACGGTATATAGTGATGTCTGAATTGTTTAGTAGTACGTGTTTTAATGGTACCAAGTGGTACCATTGGAACTTTCAATGCTAAGATATGGCATGTAATATATC
>JAHWFO010001731.1:0-13790 GCA_023313115.1 Rhysida immarginata | reverse complement strand
ACTTTCAATGCTAAGATATGGCATGTAATATATCAAACGACTCGTAATAACGTGCCATGAGTGAATAACACGTGTAAATAATGATCATAGTTATTGGTTTAGTAGCACGTGCCCTAATGGTGCCCTATGATACCATATGGTAACCTTGGAACTTTCAATGCTAAGATATGGCATGTAATATATCAAACTACTCGTAACAACATGTAATGAGTGAATATCATGAGAAAACAATGATAATTGTTTTTGGTTTAGTAGCAAGTGCGCTAATGGTGCCCTATGAAACCATATGGTACCATTGGAACTTTCAATGCTAAGATATGGCATGTAATATATCAAACGACTCCTAACAAGGTGCCATGAGTGAATATCACGAGAAAATAATGATAATGGTTATTGGTTTACTAGCACGTGCCCTAATGGTGCCCTATGAAACCATATGGTACCATTGGAAATGTCAATGCTAAGATATGGCATGTAATAGATCAAACGACTCGTAACAACGTGCCATGAGTGACTATCACGAGAAAATAATAATAATGGTTAACAGTTTAGTAGCACATGCCCTAATGGTGCCCTATGGCATGATATGGTACCATTGGAACTTTCAATGCTAAGATATGGCATGTAATATATCAAACGACTCGTAACAACATGTAATGAGTGAATATCATGAGAAAACAATGATAATTGTTTTTGGTTTAGTAGCAAGTGCGCTACTGGTGCCCTATGAAACCATGTGGTACCATTGGAACTTTCAATGCTAAGATATGGCATGTAATATATCAAACGACTTGTAACAACATGTAATGAGTGAATATCATGAGAAAACAATGATAATTGTTTTTGGTTTACTAGCACGTCCCCTAATGGTGCCCTATGAAACCATATGGTACCATTGGAACTTTCAATGCTAAGATATGGCATATAATATATCAAACAACTGGTAATAACCTGCCATGAGTGAATATCACGTGTAAATAATGATAATGGTTATTGGTTTACTAGCGCATGCCCTAACGGTGCTCTATGATACCATATGGTATCATTGGAACTTTCAATGCTAACATATGGCATGTATTATATCAAACAGCTCGTTACAATGTGCCATGAGTGAATATCACGTGTAAATAATGATAAGTGTATTGGCTTAGTAGCACGTGCCTTAAAGGTGCCATATGATACCATATGGCACCATTGGAACTTTCAATGTTAACATATGGCGTGTAATATATCAACCAACTCCTTACGCGTTATTAAATCTTTTGTTATCCATAGCTTATTTGAATCAAGAGTATAGTACTCTTAGGCTTAATGGTATCTAAAACTCATTAGTAATTAATTTAATAGTAGTTAATCACTTGCTTCAATAAGACTTTAGTAATTTAATATGAAAATCTAATAGATGCTTACACATAACGCTTCAGCAATTGAGGCTCACTTCGTTTATCATTATGTGAGAATTCTTACAAATTAAAGAACTTTTATTTTTTTAAGTGTATGAGGAATAACTTCACTCTCCATTTACCTTTCATTCTTCAAGTTTATTCTTTTAAATTCTCTCTATACGTTAGCCTATTTAAATAGTAATTTACAATTTAGTTTTCATATTTATTTATTTACTCTCAAGTGTTTTAAAATGTTGGTTAATTCTATATATCCATATACGATGCTATAACAAGAAAATGTGCTCCCTTTATCCGCTTTGGCGGTAAAATCATTCTTGTTCTCTTTATCTTAGTTTCGGTCTCCTACTTGAGCCCTTAAACGCGGTTGCGTAGCCGCTCTCCATTTAGTTTGTCTGGGAGGAAGATTCCTCGAGGGTCAATCCATTTGAAGTGATCTAATGAGGGTCGCTTGACCATTTTTAAATATTTTGATTTTTTTGTATGTGATTACCCTATAATTGAGAAGCTAAAAGCAGTTTTTAAAAAAGTTTTACCTTGCACCGTTACTGAATGGCGGCCATTTTTATTTGTAAACGCATGACGGTTTTTCAATTTGGAGATATTAGCGTTAATTTGAATATCTCTGCACTCGGTTAAGTTACAACATTGCAATTGACATGATTGTTTTTAGAAACGTCTCCTCTACAACATTGTTTATCCCAAAATACCCTAAATTTAAAAATAACCAGTCAAAATGGCCTCCAAAATTTGGTATTGATAATTTTAAAAATCCACTTTTTGGACCCAAAAAATAACAATCAAGGAGTGATTTATCAGAGTGTATTTTTTTTCTCTAGTTACATATCATACACTACTCAAGCAAAGCAGATCTTTTAAACGACCAGGTTATTGTATTTACAGAAAAGATAGGACCCCTAAAAAAAGCTACTGATCCAGCCTCTGGAGGGGCAGCTATTGTTATCAGAAAAGGCATTGATCATGCTAAGATCGTCACTCCAGATTTAGTGAAAATGGAAGCAGAGTATTTGGTAAGTTTATTAATTTATAAAAGCAAAAAAATTAGAAGAAAATAATACCTACTGAGGTTTTATATCTCTTACTGAGAACAAGAACTTACCTTAAAAGTAGAGAAATTAATTGTATAATTGGGAAAGTGGTGTCAAAGTGGTTTAACGCGCACTGACGTGGCAAGCATTATATCGTGCCACCGACTTGCCACTTAGTAAGTCGTCCTCAGAAGATGAAGATGCTTTGTTATTTATGCAACTTTGGTGAGGACGCTCGACCCTCGCGACCTCGATGAGCTTTTGCCCGGACCCATTCCAGTTATGGCAGGTGATTTAAATACGAAGCACCCTCACTGGAATTCCAGATGCACACATCAGAGTGGCTCAGTACTTTATAGGTACATGTTAGATCAGATTGACACTTCCGTCGTCGGCCCCCTTGAAGATACATACAACTGTGATAACTCTCCTGTTAGTGATGTGCTTGACATAGCTGTCCTTAAGGGGTTTTCAAACCATACAACATCTACACAGTGAATGCCTTACCATCTGATCACCTCCCTGTTGCTTTAAATTTCGAGGAGATAAATATCGATCTGAGGGTAAATCTTCGTTATAAGCAGGACTGGAAATTTTTTAGGGAACTTTAAAAAGATAGTAGCATTCCATATCAGGATCCAGACAGCAGCAATGACATCGACGAAAATATCAAAAATGTCACTCGCACCATTCTCATGGCTTCCGATGCTAGTGCTTCTGCAGTTGATTGCAAGCAGCCAGACCATCTTGAACTTTCTCCCAGCATCAGGCAGGCTATTCAGGAAAAATACTTACAGAAGACTGTGGTAACGTACCAGGCTCCCGCATTTCAAGACGAAGTACAAGAGGCTATCGCGGAAGGTCAACGAGCAGATTCAGGATTTACGGAATCAAAGGTAGAATGACAAGATCAATAGTCATTTGGAATTTTTCAAATTTGGCTGCGCAGCAATTTTCACAGGCAATGTAGACGCTCTACGGAGGGTTGATTCAGATAAAAAGAGAAGACTTTAATCGCCGCGTATGACCTGGACGGAATGTGATTTGCATGTCTCGTCCACTATTCATGGGAATTAGCTTTGTATACACTTGTTGCTGTTATTTGGGACATTTCGTGCTGAAACATGGCTTCCAAAATCACAGCTTTTTGGGAAGGGTATATGTTTGGCCTTTCCGACGCTAACTTCAGTCTTTCGTGCATTGAGGAATTATAAAAACGAAATGGTATTGTGGTATCCAAAGCTACTGTGGGTCGAATAATAAAAAAGAACAAATTGCGACCATCTAATGAACGTGGACGAGCAGAGAAGCAGACCAGAAACAAGCCCCAGCCAACATGCCCAATTCAGGTGGTTAGAGAAATCCGGTCTGAAGTGCTGAAAGAAAATCCCCACACACAGAGAAGTCTAGCCCAAAGGAAAGGTATTTCACAGGCAACAGTCTCCAGAATAATTCATGACTATCTTGGGCTGGAGCGACGTCATAAAGCGCTCGGTCACACAACTGAGTGACTGAACACAACTGAACACTGCCAAGTCATCTGTGGCTTACTACAGGAAGATGGAACAGGAGACGGGCATACGAGTTATTCCCTTCTCTCATGTGCCTGTAAAATCTCCTGACGCATCACCGATGGATTTCTGTGGTTTTGGTCTCCTGAAACGACGGCTCGGAAGTCGCCGACCAAGAACCGTTGATGGGCTATGGAAAGTGTGTCAGCAGGTGTGGAACGAACTTCCCATGGAGTCCCTCAAACTCAGTTTACTTCAGTGGAAATTACGGTGCCGGGCTTTAGTCCAACAACGTGGTTCTCACATCGAACACAACCGATGGCGGCGCCATGCTATTACACCATCGTAACAGAACTGCAAAGTTGTCTCATTTTATCTGAATCAACCCTCTGTACTGTCAGGGCCCTTAAAAGCAATATGGCCATTGATTTTCCTCCTATGCTTACAGAAAGTGGCGATTTTGTTAGCAGTGACCAGGACAAGGCTCAACTTATCGCTGACTTACTGAAAAGTCAATTTAATACGCCCAAGGAGGACTGTCTGGTTAATATTACTCGTGAAGCCAAGGACGTGTGTGACAAGTTTGGCTTCTCTCAACACACTCTTACTCATCCTAATATCATTAGCACCTGAAAAACAAAAAAGCAGCCGGCATCGACACCATCACCAACCACCGACACCAATTTGCCTCTTAATGTTGCTTGCGTTATCACCAGGATCATGAATGACTGCTAGCTAAACGGTCACTTCTCTAGCGCCTGGAAGGACTCAATCATCCTCACTATTCCCAAGCCGGGACTTGATCCTGCTCTTCTCATCAGCTATAGGCCCATTAGCTTACTGCCAGTGCTCTACAAGGTCTTTGAAAGAACTATTCTCAAGAGGTTCAACGACTTCTGCGAGGCAAACAACCTTATTCGTGAAGAGCAATTCGGCTTCCGCACAGCTCACTCCAGGTATGGAGGCTTGTTGCTGATTTGAACGGTCCTCTCAATCTTTCTATGTTTGGTGGTATCGTCTTTCTTGACGTTCAATAGGCCTTTGAACAAGTCTGGGATGATGGACTCATTTATAAAATGATTACTTGTGGCTTCCCTGATGACCTAATTGCCTTGGTTCGCTCCTTTCTGATAAATAAGACCTTCCTTGCGATGTTAAAGCTGGTGCTCCCCAAGGCTCTGTCTTGGGGCCTGCCTTGTTCAATTTCTTTATCCACGACTTTCCTAAGTTTGCAAAGTGCAATCTTTACTTGTTTGCTGACGACGAGTCCATCATGACCTGGGCAAGTAATCCAGTCTACATCATCAGCCGTCTGCAGAAAGCTTTACACCTTAATGAGAGCTGGTTCTCTTAGTGGCGCTTACAACTGAAAGTTAACAAGTGTAAAGCCATGTTCATCACACGCAAACGCAAAAACCCTGCAAGACCCCTCATCCTATATGGTAGGAAGCTTGAGTGGGTTAAAAATTATAAGTACCTCGGAGTAACGACGGTACAGATTCCGGGGCAGAAGCTAAAAAGGATGATTCTAACTGCTGTGCCTGACGGCCCACTGGTCAGGCCTATACTCCTATCCAAACAGGACCTGATGCTTATCTCCCGTCTCAGATCAGGTCATTATCCCAACAAACAATACTTATTCAGACTTGGCCTTATAAACTCCCCCCCCCCGCCCTATGCGACTGTGGGGCCGTGGAAAATTCAGAACACATGCTTCTAGAATGCCCACTTTACTCTATTCATCGAAACTCTTTTAGGCGTCTCTTCATAGCACGTAATGTCCCTTTCTTGCTCAATTCTGTACTCCTTATCAGTCCTGCGATGAGATCTCAATGGCGGTTTATCTTATCCTATACTAAAGATTTCCTCTCTAAAGCCCACATTCTCCCTAGAATTCTTGCATCTGCTAGCGCAGCGGTTAAACTTTTATCAACCTCACTAAGATTGTGTGTCCTCCTCCCATTCAATAGGTCAACTCCACCACTTGGGAGATAGGACCTAAAAAAAAGAAGAAAAAGAAAAAGACGACGGTACAGATGTATGTAACATGTATGTAATGCGCCATAACGTTTGAAAGGATTGATCTAGAGGCTTGAAATTTTCTACACACGTAGGCCCTATACAGCGGACGGAGAGAAAAATATAGCGAATCCTCTAGGGTGGACCAAACCATGTGTTTTTGCGGTTTCCCCAACTGACTTCCTTTCATGTCTATGGAGTTTTGATTGCGTATAAGCAATTTGTGACGTCGAGTTTGACTGTTGACGTCAGAATTCAAAGAACTCAATTTGAAGTATAGCGAATCCTCCCGCTACTACTCATAAAATTTTGATGCCATAACTTTTGAAAAGATTGATCTAGAGGCTTGAAATTTTCTACACACGTAGGCCCTATACAGAGAAAAATATAGCGAATCCTCTTGGGTGGCCCGGGGCTCTTCAGGGGCCACTTGGATGAATTTCATGGTTCCTTTGTTATCTTTTGAACAAAGAAGGCAAAACACCTGAAATTTCGTAAATTTTTAGTGCGGTTCTAAAAAAAATAAAACCAATATACAAGAAAAGTAAAATAAGCCTCTAGGGCCCCGCCGGAGGTCCCGAGGCCCCAAATACATTTGAAGCGATAAAATTTGAACGGAACGACCTAGGAACCTGAAATTTTGTATATTTATAGTTTGGTACTAAAAAATACAGTGGTCGCCGCTTAATATGGCCACGTCGGGACCATGCTTAAGTGGCGACATTAACCGGAGGCTGTTTTAAGCGAGGTTACGAAAAGTACTTAATTTTTTAGCGAACAAGTCGAGTGTGTGTTTGTACTTACATATAGACAAGTTTGTTTGCTTAAATATTCATTTATACACGTACAGCATCTTGTCAAAATATTTTAATTAAAACATTGTCTACTGTCTGTTTGACAACTTTGGCTGCATTAGTGAAGAGTTGTTGGGTAGAAGCCGTATGATTTCCATGTCAAGGGCGCTGCAGTTGTCAATTAGAAACAGTTGGAAAATTCCGGACCGAGCTGGAGTGGCCATAAAAAGCGGGTGGCCATATTAAAGGTAGCTACATTAAGCGGCGACCACTGTATAGCCAATATAGAAGAAAGCTCATATAAGCCGCTTGAACCCCGCCAGGGGCCTCAAGGCACCAAATACAATTGAAGCTATAACGTTTGAACGAAAAGGCCTAGGAACCTGAAATTTTGTATATTCATAGTGCGGTAATAAAAAAAATATTGCAAATATACAAAAAAGCAATATAGGCCCCAGCAGAGCCCCACAGGTCCCAAACACAAGCAACAACTTTTAAACGAAAAGGTCTAGAAATCTGAAATTTTGTTTACTCACAGAAAATTACTTAAAAAATTAGCTAATATACACTAAAAACTAGTATAGGGCTCTTGGATCTCGACATGGGCCCTGAGCCCCCACTCACAAATCAAGCTATAACTTTTGAATCGGAATCCAGAAATATGAATTCTTTCATAGTTAAGGTGTGTTACTTAAAATTTTTGCTCTTATACACTAAAACTTATATAGTACTCTAGGGCCCTGGCAGAGGCCCTTAACACAAACAGAGCTCTAATGTTTGAACGAATAGGCTTAGAAATCTGAGAATTTGTATACATATAGCAGTTTACTAAAAATTTACTAATATACAGGGTGATTGATATCGAATGTAAAATACTTAAAGGGGGTATTATAGAGGTTAAGATATAAAAAAGGGGATCCTAAGCGTTTCTCAAATTATCGGCCAATTTCTGCTCCTTCTACTTTTGCAAAAATATTCGAGAAACTATACTATTTTCGACTATCCCAATATGTCTTTGATAATACCCTAATCTCGCCATTCCAGCATGGATTCGTTCCAAAAAGAAGTGTTGAAACTGCATGCCATGAGTTTTTGGAATTCACTTCGAGTGAGATGGCTGCTAATAAATTTGTTGCTGCGATATATGTCGATTTTACCAAGGCTTTTGACTCCGTACTCACTGATCGGCTCCTTTTCAAATTATCTAATCTCTATGGTATCCGAGGGCTTCCTTTGCAGTGGCTTACGAGTTTTCTCACCAACAGGATTTATTTTCTACTTCAATCCGATATCTCTTCGCATCGAATCACGAGAAACCTGGGAGTCCCGCAGGGCTCTATGATTTCTCCCTTGTTGTTTTGTCTATATATAAATGATTTGCCATCAGCCATCCCTCTTTCTATACCATTTCAGATAATTTTATACGCTGACGATGTCACGCTTATAGCGGCAAGTCACGACATTGCGTTGTTGTCATCATCGTTGAATGATGCGCTTTCTAAGCTGAAAACATGGTCTAGTACGAATTTTTTGTATGTTAATACGGAGAAAACCAAATCTATGCTTTTTTATCAAAGGAATAAGCGCAACGTACCTGAGGTTTTTTCCTTACTCTATGATGGCTGCCCTTTAGTAACAGTGACATCCTTTAGGTACCTAGGGTTGGTTATTACGCATGACCTTACATGGGACCTTCATATCGATTCACTACTAACTAACTTAAATCATAAGCAGGGAATTATCTCTAGATTACGTTTTTTGCCTACTAGAATTCTTTTACTATTATATAATGCTTGGATACATTCTGCTCTTTGCTACAGCATTATTTTCTGGGGATCCTCCACGTCATCGAACCTGGCACGTATTTTCAAACTACAGAAGTGGTTCCTTCGATCACTTTTTGGATTTCCGAAACGCACTTCAGTTTCCCATCTTTTTAATGAACTTCGAATTGCTACTGTTTATCAAGTATATTTTATTAGAGTATGTATATTTGTATTTAAAGTCACGAAATCGTTCCTGTTAGTTTCTACTCCTATTAATCTTAATCTCAATGCCGATAATCATAGTTATCCAACACGCACAGCTTCTGACTTGAAACTCCCTTTAGTTAAATTAAATTATCGGCGTCGCTGTTTGACGTATGCTGGCGCTAGATGTTGGGCTCTTCTTCCGGTGGAAATACGCGCCGAGGAGGCCTTTTCTTTATTCTGCAAACATCTTAAGACCTTTGTTCTGGATTTCCACTACGATATTTAGAAAGTTGCTCACTGAGTGCTAGCTGAGTCTATCATTAAAGTTTTGATAAGCTTATCAAAGAGGTTTATAACATCCCCTCTTTGTCCTGCTTACCCATATATTATTTAAATCTATGTCTGGTTTCTTGTTTAATATGTTTATATTTATTATACAATATTGTATTTTTGAAGTAATGGTTGTCTTAAGTTTCATACTCCGGAATCCTGATCTATCATCATTTCTTAAACTCTAATCTTCTGGTCGGTAAATTCCATCATAGTAATCCGGATTTTTATTATGTTCTTAGCTTCTATCTTGTTATGTGTCTTTACAATAATTTGTTATATATCTATAATTTATTAGGTTAAAAACCAATTTAAAAACTAAATAATTGTATCAATTTGGTTTTTTATTAATCTTATATTTTTTGTAGTTGTTATTCGTCTATTGGTGTTATTATTTTTTATATTGTTATTTTTCTAATTTTTTTTTTGTTTTTTATTTTATAATGTTCATCATTGTTTTCATATTTATGCTAATTTTTTTGTTGCAAATTCATGATTATAGTATTATTGTTTTTAGCGACCCTTGGGACCCAACAAGTCGGTCTATTGACCATACCGGTCCCAGGTGGTCGCAGCTGTATATTGTTATTAACAAATAAATAAATAAATAAATAAAATAAATAAATAAACACGAAACGTCCTATGAACATGGGTCCGAATTTGAACGATAACTGAGATATGAACAGAAATAAAAATGCAAACACCAAGTTCAACAAGTTAATAACTCAGGTTTCTTAAGGCCTAGATGAATGAAATTTGGAGAAATAACAGGGTACATAAGACTGTGTATACCGTTAAAATTTGATCTAATTCTAACAAGTAGTTTCCGAGTTACTCATTCAAAATCATAACACGTGCTCCCTTGTGAGTACTAACTAGCACTTGTTACAATTTTGACTGTGTAACTCGGAAACTTCTCGTTGGAATTCAATCAAATTTTAACGGTATACACAGTCTTATGTACCCTGTTATTCTCCCAAATTTCATTAATCTAGGCTTTACAGAACCTGAGTTATTAACTTGTTGATCTCGTTGGCGGCAATTTTATATCTGTTCATATCTCAGTTATCGTTCAAATTCGGACCCATGTTCATAGGACGTTTTGTGTTTATCTTAACCTCTATAATACTCCCTTTAAATATTTTACATTCGATGTAAATCACCCTGTATACGAAAAACTGGTATAAGGCTCTTAGGTCTCCACAGGGGCCCTGAAGTCCAAATCACAATAAGCTCTAACATTTGAATAATAAAAAGCCCTAATAACTTGAAGATTTATATTTTTACTGTGCGTTACTTAAAAACTATTGACAATATATAAGGAGACTGGCATAGGCCTCGGGGCTGCTGGCGGCCTCAAATACAATTGAAGCTATAAAATGTGAACGGAAAGGCCTACGGTCCTGAAATTTTCTTTAATCAGAGTGTGGTATTTAAAAATTTAGCTAATCTATATTAAAAATTCTATAAGTCTCTTGGCGGGGGAGTTGTGGTCTGAATCTCAAATCAAGCTATAAATTTAAAACCAGAAATCCAGAAACCTGGAATGTTTTATATTTATAATGTGTTGCTTAAAATTTTAGCTATTACACACGAAAATTGATATAGTCCTCTGAGGCCTCGGCAGGGGCCGCGAAGCTCCAAATACAAATCAAGCTATAACTTTTGTACGAAAAGGCCTAAGAACCGCTACTGCTCGTAACATTTTGATGCTAAAACCCTTTTATCGTTGGATAACGATGCTTTAACTAATTATTTTTCATATATAGATGCGTGAATTGTCTTCACATTCTCTGATGTGGGACGCCTGGTCCCATTTACTTCAGTGTAACCTCACCTCACTCGGCGTCGGCAGTGCCCAGCGTCCGAGGCGGAATTATGTCATCGACGGTCAGCTGCCACCATGATGACGGTTTGCCTCGCCAGGTTCAATCTGTTTTTTGACAACGTGTGTTCTTTTTTAAATTTAAACAATGTTTTCTTTTATTTATCGTTCGACTTTGGAGCGCCATGAATAGTTTTAAGACTTTATTCTGAATAATGTGATTTTTTTCCCACTACTCTGCCTTGACGCCAGCCACCTTCCTTATTTCGTCGAGCCACCTTGCATGAGGTCGTCTTCTTGGGCGTTTAAAGTCTCGAGGATACCAATCCAGAATGACGGTGGTCCGTCTCATGTCTTGTCTTCTAGCAATGTGACCAGCCCATTGCCATTTAGAACATTTGATCCGTTCGATGACGTCAATCACCTTCGTTTGGCTTTTTATCCAGCTATTGCTTTTTCGATCTCTTCTTGTAATTCCCAGCATACATCTTTTCATGCTTCTCTGTGTTGTCTGTAATCTTTGTGTTGTCCTCTTTGATAAAGCCCATGTTTCAGCTCCATAGGTGAGTGCTGGTAAAACACAGTTGTTGAAAACTTTTTGTTTCAAATTAAGTGGCATGTTGCTCTTCAAGATAATGTTATTCTTGCCAAAAGCACTCTATGCTGTTCTAATTCGTCTGTTAACTTCATTCAGAATGTTGCCATCCATAGTGATTTCTTGTCCCAGGTAAATGTAGCTCTGTACTTCTTCAATCACAATGCTGCCTGCCATGACCTTCTGTTTTGGAGCAAATGCATTGAACATAATGTTTGTCTTCTGTGTGTTCAGTTTCAGTCCTACACGCATGCTAGCCTCTGCTAGTTCTTGTAACATTTCCTCCAATTCAGAAGGATTATTACTGGTGAGAACGATGTCATAGGCAAAATGAAGGAGGTTAAGGAATTCACCGTTTATTCTAAGTCCTTTTTTTGACCAGTTCAGTTTCCTGAGACTTCCTCTAAAACTGCTGTGAAGAGTTTTAGTGAGATAGCGTCTTCTTGGCTTACTCCTTTTCCAAGGTTGATTGTTGCTTTTTCTTTATCCAAACGAATGGTAGCACTCGCTTTAGTACTCCAGTACACGTCTGGAATCTACTAGCACAGTCTCCACTAGAGCGCTGTTGTCGTACTGTATTATGAGGCACGTCCACTTCTCATTTGGGCAGCATAATTTTTTTTTCAATCTGTGTTATTTTAAAAGTCATCCTTGTTGATTCCCACGTTTCCATTTATTGAACAGCGCTTTCGTGAATCTCTTGCGACCATTTTATTTGCGACCGTCATCTCTTTTATATTTTTCAAATTCAACCCTCGCAATTTCACTAATAATATTTCAATTACTAAAGTTTCATTGTAATTTCTTACCGTTCTAAATTGTTTGGGACGGTATAAAAACCGAATGCAGGATTTGTGTACCTCGAATTTATTTATTTTCTTTCTTTATTTATTTAATGAAAAAGAAGATACAAATCGTCCATCCAGAGCCAGTATGGCGGGGGCCGACGAGGTAGGTCCCTGGATGGGGAACAAAGACACAATATGGTCATTTACAAACAATTTTTAAAAAATAGAGGGAAATGGTGAGGGTAGGAGTTAGTTAGGTGGGGGTGCAGAAAGGAAGTTCTTTAAACGGGATTTGAAAATTTTGGTGCTTGGTGACGAATGGAGATCTGGGGGTAAGGTGGACCGAAGTCTGTTTCCGGCGATAGAGATACTCTTGAGCTGTTAGCTACGTCTAACATGGGCGATTGGGAAAGAATTTCTATGTCGGGTGTTTTAGGGAGGTGTTCTAATGGTTGTAAATAAAGGTTGGGGAAGGGACGTAGTTATAATGTTGTACTGTATATGAAAACTGCTACGCTATAATGGTAGAGTTGGTGTATTGGAGTTATGCCTACAAAATTAAAAAGGTGAGAGACAGGGGTAGGTTTACATACGTTGCAAAAACCCTGAACCTTCTCGCGTGCTGATAATGCTTGAAAAAATTTATTTCGCGTGCTGATAATATTTGTTTACAGTCTGCTATTGGAAACGAAAGTTTTCATGACGAACCCTTTCATGCATCAATACTTTCTCCATTTCCACACACTGAGAGAAACATAAACACTTCAGTGTTATAATCTAAGATGCACCCTTTAAAAGTATCTTGAGGCTTTCTTCGTACATAAAGGTAAGATAGCCCAGAGTGATTTATTATTAGTATCTATCTCGTTTTAAGTTCCAATTCAGTTGCTTATCAATTTTTTATTGCGTTTTTAAACTCCGTGATATCTCGGTATAACAACAAAGTGTTATTAATAATTTAAAATTTTTAAAGCATTTGTTTTTAGGAGAGTATGCTAACTTTATGTAAAGGTAATATTACACCCTCAAAAATAAATTTAAATCCACGTTTAATGTTATGCGTAGGGCATAGTCAGTCAATACCACCTAGAAACACTCACGTTACTAACTAGTATTGAGTTCTCATAACTGCATTCGTAGTGTTATGACGGGACTCAAGCAATTCTTTAGCCAACGATGACCTTTGTGTATGGCCGAAATTACCATAAGCAGTGTGTTCCTCTTCGTGAAGCACCTCTGTATACGAGTTCACAATTGTCGCAGGTGATTTCTTATAAACTCGATTGTTGATTAGATAGAGTTTTGTCCTTCGCATTTCTTAACAAATTCCTGAGGGAATTGGGGTTCCTGTATGCCAAATTCAAGTCATAATCTTTGAGAATACCCTGTAAACTTTTAACCAAATTATGGTTATAGGACAGAGTTATGAACCTCTTCTTTTCCTTGGTATTGGTCAATCTGGTGGAATCCTTGATAAATTTTTTAAATTTGCGTTTTCTTAAG
>JAHWFO010001730.1:749994-803572 GCA_023313115.1 Rhysida immarginata | reverse complement strand
AGGTCTTTTCCCTTAACGTTCGTTCCCTTGGTTCGTCTTTTAAGCAATCGGTTTTGTCATCGTTCATTGCCCTGTACAGGCCAGATATCCTACTCCTTCAAGAGGTTAAGCTTGCTGCTTCGCAGCAGCTTGCTAACCTACCTGGCCTTCGCAGTCAATATCCATCTGCGCAGTTCTTCATCAACTCATCTTCGCCACATGGACAGGGGGTTGCTACCATCATCTTCAACCCCTCCATTGTGGTGTCGAACTGCGTCTTTGACTGTGAGTGCAGGGTAATTTCTTTGGACCTCCTGCTATCTGGTCTCAAATTCCGATTGCTTAATGTGTACGCCCCGTGTCTATCAGCAGAGAAACGGACATTCTTTGAAGACCTGGACTTCTACCTGTGCTCGTCCTTGCCTGCAGTGGTTGCTGGGGACTTCAATTGCCATCCGGATGAGAACAACATCTTTTCATCTGGGTACGTCTACCAGTTGTGCCAGCGGAATGCACTATTCGATCTGTGGGCGTCTTCTTCCCATTCTAACCAATGGGGGGTCCACCTTTCACCAAGGGCCCTCTGTGTCATCAAGGTTGGACCTTTTTCTAGTAGACGCCACTTTCGCTGGTGCCCCTGGTTCCATGGAGGTCATTCCGTGCTCTTTTTCAGACCACAGTGCTATCAAGTGGTCCTGGAACCCTCCATTCCCAGCCTCCTCTGCAGGTACTACTTCGGACAATTGGTTCCTGAACGTTTCTCTGCTTGACATCGATAGATACAAGGGAATGTTCGTTCGGTTTGTGGAAAGACATCTTCACAACCTGCCTCCGTCGCTAGCCTCGTGGCTTTCATTTAAATCTAAGCTCCGTCGCTTCTTTAGAAAGATTGGGTGTGATGCTGCTAGACGCAATCGGCGCCATCTCCTCATGCTCCAAGAAATCCTGCGCCTCCTCCGCTGTTCCATCCCGAAGGGGGCATATGCTGATGACATCCGCCAGGTGAAGAGCGAGATCAATGCTCTAATGATCCGCAAGGCCGCCGGCGCAGCTCTCAGGGCCAAACTGTCCTGGGCGTCTGACGTCCGCAATATGTCGTCAGCTGCGTTCGCTGAGGAGAGGCGTCGCGCCAACAAGAAGAGGTGCCATCGTTTGGTGGTGGAGAATGGGATAGTGGAAACCGACGCTGACATCTTGTCGGCTTTTCACTCCCATTTTTCATCATTTTTTGGCCACCCAGTCTTTCCATCCGACGCCACCACGAATTGGATCGAGGCACTTAGACCTTTCACTGCGGATGCTGACCTGTCAATTACCCGTCCCTTTTCCGAAGATGAAGTCAAGAAGTTTCTGTCAATGGATGGCCGTCATCAGTCCAGCCCTGGATTAGACGGCATCCCGTATTCGTTCTACAATGCGACTTGGAAACTTCTTGGGCCTTTCCTGGTGCAAGTTTTCAACTCCATACTTAAGGACCCTTCCTCCATCACGTCGGACTTTACCGCGGGGAGAATCATCTTACTCCCCAAGGTACCGAATCCTGAACTCGTCACCCAGTGGAGGCCTATTACTCTGCTCAACACAGATTATAAGGTCTTCACTGGCGTGCTCCAGCAACGTCTAAAATGCTTCGCTGACGAGTTCTTCGATCCGGGACAATCCTGCTCCATTCCATCTGGCAGGATGTCCGACAACATCATCACCATCAAATGTGTTATGGAGGAAGCATGTGTGCGTCGTCAGACTCTTGCCGTCCTAAGTCTTGACCAGGAAAAGGCCTTTGACAAGGTGAATCACGTGTTTCTTTTCCGAGTGTTTCACCATCTTCATCTTCGGAAATTTGCTACGATTATCTCAGCACTGTATGCTTCTGCCACGTCATGCGTGGCGATTAATGGCTCCAATTCGCCTTTCTTCGAACTGTCCAAAGGCGTTAGGCAGGGGTGTCCCATCTCTCCCCTCTTATATATTTTCTATTTGGAGCCATTATTACAATTTCTTAATCGCCACCCAGATGTCCGGGGGTACGATTTGCCAGCTGCTTCCATCAACATCCGTACGCTGGCATACGCTGATGATGTAGTGTTATTTGCATCTGATGCGTATTCCCTGGGCATCTATAAAGAATCTTTCGATCACTTTAGCACTTCGACGGGAAGTTCATCAATCTCGTCAAGTCTAAAGGCATCGCTATTGGGAAGTGGACAGTGGACTATCTTCAAACCTTCCCAATAACGTGGTGTGAGCAAATCACAGTGCTGGGATACGTCTTCTCCTTTCTACCCGACATGGACTCTCGTCACTGGCAGCAAGTTATCGACAAGTGTTTGTCTCGCCTTGGCAAGAACTTTCGTTATTCCACCTCGATGTTTGTCAAGGCGAGGTTCATCAAGACACACATCTTGTCCCTATTGACATCGAAATGCCTATTCGCCTTGCCATCTCCTCAACTTTTGAAGAAGGTGCACGGTGCGATTGCAGACTGTATTTGGGGGTATGCAGCAGCCCGTCATCCCCTTCGCCGGGAACTGCTGTATATCCCCTTCGAGGGAGGAGGCCTGGGCCTGCCTAACATCCGGCACTACCTCATTGCGGCCAGAATGGCTGCCTTGATCCGGGTCTTCCTTCTTTCCCCCTCCCATCTGGGCCAATTTTCTGTTCCTGCACCTGCGTTTCTTCTTCAAGGTGAATGGGCTACCAGTTCCCACTTCGCTGCCAGTGACAATCAACCTACGATCTCCTGGGTTCTACAACCGAATCCAGGGAGACTTAGCGACCTTTATTCAAGATCTGCGTCAGGTGACCCACAAGACTGGGGAAGCCTACGTCTATCTTGGTTCTTCCAGCAGGCCGACCGGGGTGCGTCTTCTGACATTGTACGCTGGCACCCCGAATATCCATGGTCAGCCATCTTGAAGGCCATCAAGTCCTTCGCCTTCGAGAGGACTGTGTTTAATTTTCAATGGCGTCTGCTGCACCATGGATTCTTTACTCTCCAACGTCTACATCAGTGGGGAGTAGTCGGTTCTGCTGGTTGCCTGTTTTGTGGGTCTCCTGAATCCATCGACCATGTCTTTTTCGAGTGCCCGTTCGCACAGTCCATCTGGGATCGCCTTTCATCACATTTTAATATGACTGCCTTCTCCATCCAGTCAGTGCGATTTCTGATGGACTACTCCACCGGTGTTGCTTATAAGCTGGACCTGGCCACTTCCATCGCCTTCATGAATAGGGAACTTTGGCTGGCTCGTCAGCAACGACTTGCTGGTGTGCCTCCGCCAGCCACAGCCATCTGGAGAAGAGGTGCCTCCCATCTTAGGTCTTTCCTCCAGCTTGAGTGGCCACGGCTTGGCCCAGCTACGTTTCGGAGACGCTATTCGTCATCTCAGCGTCTCTGTAAGGTCATTGGAGGGGATACGAACAACATCTCGTATCTCTTCACCTTTCCCCTCAACATCGATGACCCACCGGTGAGCGGACGGGCCTCCTCTTGAGGCGTTTACATAGGAGCAGCCTTTGAAGGCTGCCCGTACTCCTATCGCATGTGCGCCTGGGCACCCTGCCTGTTTTACGATCTAAGGGTGCCCCTCTGGAGCCATACCACCGGCTCCAGTTCCAACAGCGAATTTTCCATCTTGTGTTTACCGCCGCTTCAGTGTGTTTTTCATAGTACAATCTTCAAACCAAATGTAGTAACATATATATATATTTTTTTCATCAATATCAGGACATGTAAGCAACTTTTCAATTTTCACCCTCGCCTATTAATTCTGTAGAGATGGACATTTTTTTTTATAAACTGTGATACAGGTTGTTCTGGTTTCCCAGACAATCTCTTCTCCGGATATCATTTTCATCCAGTTTCAAACATGTACATCTCCACACTGTTGTTGTGCGTCATGCTGACTGGGACTTAGTTAATTTTTAATTTGGACACTTCAACCTGTCTAAATTCATTTAATTGTTATTTTTTTTTTATTTTCTCTTCTATCTTCAGTCTAGGCCAATATGTAATTTGAAATTGTTCTTTTACCAATTTTTTGGGGGGGTTTAATTTATTAACTTGTGTCCCGCTTTGGTCTGCATCCTGTATGTAGTCGATTGCTGAATAGTCCCATTTAAATTTTTTTTTTACCTTAGTTAAAATGCTATTTTTTTTTTCATGTCTTTGTGATATGAAATTTTGAATTTATAAGAGAGTATTGCCTCTCTTATGTTTGTTTTATGATTGAATCAATCCATGAGTTATTGGTTATCCATACAGCAATTTCTAAATAACCTTGTGTATGTTATTTTGCCATCTTAACATTAAAACTTTAATGTCTGATTTCGTTTTGTGTTCGCCACACAACCGGTTTTAAAACCATGTTTACTGATACACTGATTCTGTGTATTCTATACCTCTTTCATTCAAATTATTATAATAACTTGGCTTGATTCAAGCATGGGGATAATATTTTTTTTTATATTACTTGTAATACCATTGTAATGCTTACTATATTTTTGGGGGGAAATCCAATTTATTGATCTTTTTAAAAAAGAATATGGGATATATTTATAAACTTTCTTGTTTATTAAAATTTGAATATTTTATTCCTATGTCTGTTTCTATTTAAATTGTAGACACACCTATTTAGCCTTACTCAGCCAATTTTCAATTAACTTAAGATTCTGGTTTTTAAAAAAAAATAAACACAACGCAATGTCTGATTCAAATGATGTTTGGATCTTAAATCCACTATATGGCACTTTAGTAATTTAATTTCTTGGTGCTAGCGGAGCATCTTAAGTAACTTCACTTAACAGTTTTTTTATATAAGTAAATCTTTTCTTTAATAAGAATTTATTTTTTTAAGGTTAATATTTAATGCCTTTGGTACCGTGAATTAATTATCGTTAACATTCTTTAATGTTACAAGTGGTGCCAGTTTTGTTTGCTTAAATCAGCAACTTTCCCTTAAGTGTAACATTGGGTGCTTTGAACATTTTGGTAATGTTCATGTAATGTAAGTAATGATTTACATTTTCACATTTAGTGCACTGACTTTAAACCCATGGTCGTGACACTTTAAGGAAACGGGAGCCTAAAGAGGACACACGCTACGCTATAAAAATCTGGTGTACACGGGAATGAACGACATCGCAGACAAACAGAATTTTTCCAAGACAAGGGGATGGAGGATACTCAGCACACACACCGGGAAGAAAAAACAAGAAAGGCAGACACGAACGCACGAGGAGGTCCTGTAAACAAAACAAAAATAAAAAATAAAAAGAAAAAAATTAAAAAAAAACGGTAGTTGAAGAATTAATAGAGAAGGCAAATACAAACAGGAAAAACTAAATCCTAGAAGTTAATTTTCACGGCGATCTTGGATGAAAGCAGTAGATCAGAAAAACGGGAACGTCCGAATAAGATCTTTGTTGTAATCAGTTTACTAGAAGATCACGAAGCGGACTGTAAACGTCACCGCAAAATCAATTTTACTGCAGATTCAGGCAGCTGAGTAGACGAACGCCGGTGAACCAAGAAATGTCATCAAACAGTTTCGTGGCGTACATCTCGGAAGCCTTTCGAATGGAACTGACAATGACGACGAATGGGTAGACGGCAAAGTTATCGATCTCTTCGGCCGTAGAAATTTGATTAGAGGAAATAAGCATTAATCAAAGTTACTAAGTAGAAACGAACCAACCTGAAAGGATTTCGGAACGATTGTATGTGCTTTTTCTGACGGTCCACAAAAGAAATGAAAAAAAAATGAGCGTCTTGCCCTGACGGCGATGAGCGATCCCAACTCCATAGCCGCATAACACTTATCTTTGTAGGCTGCTTTGGCGATCGCGTTCCATTTTATGACCACTGAGAACCATAGCTCCACCGTTTTCTTCATAATTTCGAAAATCGCGGAGGCGGCGCACATTCTATCGCTAATGCATGAACCACTTTCAGAGAGTTAATTCCGTTTCAGAAAAAAACTTATTAATGTTTATGATAAGCAATGACAGTCCGAAGAACAATTAAGAATCAAAATCGTCGTGGATATGGAGGTGATAAGCCTCAGCGGCTTCATCCCTCATGTTCGATGTGGAGTCAAAGCTGTTCTGCCACAACTAAACTCGTTCAAGTCCGCCGCTATACTGCCTTTTTTTCAGAGAGGCCACGAGAGGAGAAGCGAAAACACGCGCCCAAGAAAATTTCAACGCGGGTGACGCTCTAAAAGAGAAACCTCTCCCATAACAAAGCTGAATTTTAACCAACAATTGCATAAAACGCATCTTTGATTACTGTTTATCGGAAACAATCCGACGTTAACAAACAGTTGATTCTATTGCAAATAAAGGAAAGATGTAAACAAAAATTTAATATTTCCTAAAAGAGACGCCCAGAAAATAAATAAAACATTTTATTTCCTTTCCTTGTCTATTCTATGAAACGCGGTTAGACAACTCTCGAAATATTAGCGTACTAAAACGGATCAGCCCGCCAAAATCGTTAGCTGACCCCCAAAAGGATATACGAGGGGAGATCAAAAAGTAAGTTGCACTAACTCGCCGCAGGAGCGCGCTGTGTCGCAATCTTGGGTAGAGTCCCTGTAAGTAAAATTGGGACTTACAGGGACTCTAATCTTGGGCAAAGCGGAGAAAGGGACATTAACTGCGCAGACGTCGGATAGGACGGTTGCTGTGGTTTCCCGTCGTGTTTTGTGTGACTGGCGGGCTAAAAGCAATGGCGCGTCAACTGGATGTCCACTCCAAACTTGAGGTGCGAGCAGCAATCCGATTTCTATGGGCCAAACGGGTGAATTGCACGGACATTCATCGTGAAATCACTGCTGTATATGGAAATTGAGCGCCGGTGTGATTTTGTTGCACGATAACGCAACACCTCACAAGGCCCGAACTGCTGCAGCGATTCAAGTGGGAGGTTTGGCAACATCCTCCATACAGGCCCGACTTAGCGCCATGCGACTCGGTAAGCTCAAAACGGAACTCGGTGGACAACGATTTCGAAACGATGTGGAGGTGAAAGCAGCTGCCACGGTGTGGTTACAAAACGCTGGAGGAGATTTCTATGCATCCGGAATCGAAAAGTTGGTTGATCGTTCGGATAAATGTTTAGGGTCTCTTGGGGACTATGTGGAAAAGTGAACCTACATTGTATGCTGCTATAGCCGTGTTGCTTTTGTATAGGTGGTGGAATAAATGGCCATACCGTGGAAGTGCAACTTACTTTTTGATCTCCCCTCGTATATCCAATAACTGAAGAAGGAAAAGTTTAAAGATCCGAGAGGTTTATTATTAAGTGGTACCACTCCGAGGATTTACTCTTTATACTTGTCAGTAATTAAAGCAAAAAGATTGACCGATGGATAATCGTTTAGCGTCTCCTTTTCCAATATTGTCGTTCACTACATAAAACTTGCTCATTATTATCAATAGACTGTCTAAGAAAATAGCCTGGCTAGGCAAACGTTGAACAAGGGAACGTCATAATTAGGAGGGCGCGACTCCATACGATCAAGAAGGGATTAAGAGATTCAATTGACTGGGATAACCACCGTAATTAATAAACTACTTAACGGATCTAGACGAAGAGTGACGAAACAGGAGTCACGGCCGAACTTTCCGAATGCGTGGACGGGCGCAAGAGCGGGAGTGACCGATGACATAAGAACAAACAGTTAGCTATAAGTCGTTTTTTGGTCGGAATTACCGACTAGAAGATACGAGGCCAGAGGAGAGGAAAAAAAATCCCTTGGAAAGTTAGCGACCGATTTTTTCAAAAAAGGGTATGCAACAATGGATGGACGTCTGAACAAACCGATCGCATAAGCTACTTTTCTATTTATTGCGCGAAAAATGAAATCCTTCACTGGAGAGATGAACAGTTATTAGCTAGAAAGGTTTCCAACGTTTGTTTAATGCAGTTATAAGTTGGAAGTTCAAAGCCAAATACTACCTCCTATCGTCGCAATTTTTTGTGTTTCCCTAACCGGAAGTACTTAAGGAGAGAAACTCAATTGAGGACAGCGACTTCTGTTGACGATTTCATGAACCTATCATTGTTTGAGAGAAAACGCAACACGTGGAGACCAACGATATGAAATGAGTAGATCGCTTATTTGAAAAGCGGTTAGAGCCTGAGTTTGCATGAACCAATGAGCGTGAAGAAAAATTTTGACGTCACCAATAAAATAAGTACTGACCATTAGCCTCCTGTAACTGGCCGGGGGGAACCAACTGCCCCCTGTAACCCAATAGGTTGGGGTATATATCATTATCTTGCCCCCGGAGGGGGACGTCGTAGACAGAACGGAAAACAGTGACCAATGAGGCCCGCAGGGCCGAGAGTTATGTGAGGCGCGAAGCGCCGAGAGTAGTAAAAATTTCCTGATTGGTTCATGCAACTCAGGCTCTAACCGCAAGTCTCATGAGCGATCTACTCATTTCATATCGTTGGTGGAGACACCTGCCAGATTTCATTGGAAACACAATCACTTCCGTTATGAGCCCTTGAGCAATCGTGTGTCGACAAAGCGATTTCACGTACGCGCGCCGATGTCAGAAAAGGTTAAAAGATGAACAAAAAGGAACAATGTATTCCTTCTTGACAAATCGACTGTTATTTTATGAAATGCCATTATCTTTGTATTCTTTATACTCACTGTTTTAGCACGTGGATTCGACTTGAAGGGGTCCACCAAAAATTCTGAAAAGTTGATACGGCCGAGCTGAGACTTTGATGGTCATATTTCTGAAAACAGAATTTGTAAAAGTTAATGCATTTTCAAGTTATCGTGCAAACGACGGACGGCCGGATAAACGTGCACATTCTTATAAGTAGCTTTTATGCTAAAGCTCCTAATAAAAAGAACAACGAAAAAGAAGATTATCACATTTTCCAATAGTCCGGGAAAGAAACGTTGCTGATGTCTTCAAAGTTGATGTCAAGAATGTGCCTCGGTTTTCGATACTTCATATCCATTGAGTTCTTCAGTATTCCAGTCACTAGGTCATTCTCGTAAATCTTCATCTTCTGCACTATAATCAAAAGGAGGTCCTGTATAAACTTTCCGTTATGGGCCATGCTTAAACCTGAGTGGATGGATTGGTTTTTCACAGTCCTTCTGCTAAGCTGGGCAATGGTCCTCAGGATAACATTCTGGAACGACTGTAGTTCGCTCCACCTGCTTCTACAGATAGTCGCCCACGCAGGCATGCCATAGAGGAGTATGGTCCGACTTGTACAAAAGTAACTTGTTGTCGGTGCTGTTGCGACCCAGGAGACTGTACTTAGCCCTCTTTGCTTTGTTCAGAGCGTAGGTCACGTGACGATTCCACGAGAGTCTTGAGTCGATGATAACGCCAAGATATTTGTAGTTGTCTACCCAGTCCAGTTTCTTATTGAATAGAACAAGAGAATCTGGGGGACGCTTTAACTTTCTGTTGAAGTACACATACCTTGAACTTACCGACGTTAAGGTTCAGCTTCCAGCAGTTAAACCAGCCTTCAAATATCTTCAAGGCGTACTGCAGACGAGTAATAACGTGAGCCGGCTTGGCATGGGCATATTCACCCAGTTATATATGGGTTGTCCACCGATCAGGTGAAGAGGATTCAGCTCTGGTTGGTGGGCTTACAAGCAATGAGGTAATTACATCGAATATACGCTAATGTGGTAAATTACTAGGTAAACACAAAAGTTGTTGCAGTTTTTAATTCCGGAAAACAAAATGATGTACACAAAAAGTAGCTTAACGCTAATCCCCAAAGTAATCCCCATTGGCATCTAGCACCTTCTGATCAATCCCCTGGCATCAAGGTCTCTCTGGTTGATCAATCCCCTGGCTGGAAAACTTGCCGGTCTTGGACTCAAAGAAGTCTTGCCGTGAGTGCCCTTCTCAGGTCTGTAGCATTGGTGTAGGATTTTCCACGAAGATGGTTGTCCAGAGAATGGAAAAGGTGATAATCCGTCGGAGTAAGATCTGGTGAGTAGGTGGATGACACACAGTTTCTCCAGTTAAGCTGCTCTACAGTGTCCTTGGCCACCCGCGCCACATGTGGTCAGGCATTGTCACAAAGGAAGAGTACCCCTTTGCGATTCACCTATGCTGACTCCTTCTGCATTGCACACGTTCCAACTGTTGGGAGTACAGGTCCCCAGTGATGGTTTGGCCAGTTCTTAGTGAACCATTTGGCGTCTAGTCCACCAGACACACTAGATTACAGGGTTCATCAGAAATGGCAAATTCTCCCGACCTGAATGTCTGGAACCAATACCTTGTGGTGCATTCATTCACAGCATCATCCCCAAACGCAAGACACATTCGGCGACTTGCTGCTGCTGACAAGCCCACCTTGAAGTCATAAAGGAAACAACGCCTAACCATCTCCTTTGATATCTGCATTTGTCTTCACTTCTGCACGAGATGTGATTGATGTGAATGGCCAATCTTCCTGCTCCCCCCTGAGGATTTTGGACGACAATGTACGCTCATTTGCATATCTTCTATCACTTCCTTTTTGGCAACAGAAAAACGGCAAGAACTTTTGTGGTTACCTAGTACCATGACTGGATGGCAAGATTCCATCATGAATTTGAATGTGTCAAACTTAATAAACCAAAAAGCAAAATTTAAGAACGAATCAGCAGTTGTGTGACACCAGGGAAGAAACTAGTGATTATGAATTACATAGAGTAGTAGATATCGAGGATTAAGTGGTGTCCACTGACCTTGTTTTGGGTTGATAATATTCTTGACCGCATCCAGAATTGGATTTTTATGAAAGCAGAGTTGGTTGTTAAGAATCTTTTCTTTGTCCTGAGGTTGCCAGCCCAGTCACGAATGTTCTCAGCAACCGTGGGTTAAAAATCGCCTACTAAACGGCAAACAAGCGGCGTTATATGCTGAAACCAAAGGAAGAGGACAGCAATGAAGACGTGTACTCAACATGCGGAGTTTATAAGCTCACATGCCCGACATATGGTTGCTTTTAAGGATCGATTTAAAGAGCATAAAAGGTCTTGGATCAACGGAGATCATAAATCGGCCTTCATGAACATATCGACAAGCACAAATTTGGCTCCATGCAGGATATAAATGTCCATAATCAAGGACCCCCAGAAGATATTGACGTATGAAGCATTGATAATGAGGAGACATCTGATGACTGACAAAGAAAAGATTTTACTTTGATAAAATTCCAATTCTGGATGTGGTCAGAAATATAATCAACCCAAAATAAGATCAATGAACACCACCAAATCCTCGATATCTATGTAATTCATAATATTTTATTCTCTGAGGTCCCACTATACAGGGTGTCCAAAAAGTCTGGTAACATGACACATATCTCAAAGCTGCCAGATAGGCGAGTTCTGACGTGTGTGGTTTATAGGTAATAGGGGTGGGTGGGGTAATTCATTGCCGCACTCAAATTTGACCTTGACCCCCAAATTTAGGGTCATCCATTTGCTAACTCGAAAACTTTTAAAAGAGAAAAATTTCCAATTGCTACCCTGTAGAGCAACACCACATTAGTCTAAACACAATTTTTAATCACACCCTTCCCCTTGAAAGATTGAGAAAATGGGTGAGAAAGAGTCACTCAAGGTCACCTTGGGCTGGCCAGGTTGGCTGAGGTTTCCGACACATTTGAATTGCAGTGAAGCACGCCGTTGGGAATTTTCTTTCTCGCCCACCCTAAATTTGGGGTAAAAGCCAAATTTAGGTGCAGCAACAAATTCCCTACTACCTATAAACCACACATCAGATCTCACCTATCTGGCAGCTTTGAGATATCCGACAAGTTACCAGACTTTTTTAGACACCCTGTATAATTTTAATTTATTTGCAGATTCGTTCTTAAATTTTGCTTTTCGATTTGTTAAGTTTAACTCATTCAAATTCATGATGAAATCTTGCCATCCAATTATTATAATTTACCACATTAGCATATATTCAATGCAATTACCTCATTGCTTGTAAGCACACCAATCAAAGCTGAATCCTCTTCACCAGATTGGTGGGCAACCCAAACTTAACCAGCATAATTGTTTAGGAACATTGTATGGTTCAAATAGAACAAAAAATGTCCTCTAAACATTCCATCTAGTTTCGATCGTGTGTGAAATATCGACGACGTTTGTCTATTTTCTTTTATTTAGAGTCTTTTCCTAGAAAAAACGTAGGTATTCTTAAATGTTTATTCACCACCAAAGAGCTCATTGTATCCATTCAAGCTTGCAGCTGAGCAATTCCACCCGACCAGATTGTGGCAGCTACCAGGCATATTCAACCAGTGCATTGAAGCTGGGGGCAACCATTTTGAGGGGCTTCTTCGACATTGATTTGTTAAGTTGTTGTTCTTATTCCTTGTCTCATTTTAGTTTTGTAATTCAACGTGATATTCTGTCAGTATGCAGAATAAAAGTGATCTGCACTCTCAAGTGTTTTATTTATTTGCTTTAACAACTCTACAAAAATATAGACAAACGTCGATATCTCACACACGATCAAAAGTAGATGAAATGTCTATAGGACATTTTCTGTTCTATTTGAACCATACAATGTTCCTAAACAATTATGCTGGACAAGTTTGGGTCACCCTGTATAACTGGATGAATATGCCCATGCCATTCTGTAGTCAGTCAAACTTCCCGAAGACGAGACTATACTCGAATTGTCGTCGAACGCCTAATAAAGACGCTAATTCCTGACCCCTATTGCTATTCCTGGATATTTTTTCTCAATATTTACAAAACAATTTTCCTTCAACCTAACTTTTTAAATAAAATTTACGTACGTGTTCAAGATAGGAGGGTAACGGACACTGGACTCCCCGTACAAGCCCAGGATTTTAAGGGGCTAAGCAATCTTGTGAAATGAAATAAAGAGAAAAACGTGACGATTTTGCAAATGGAAAACATAAGCCTCATTTTATTTAGTTGTTGACTTATTTACAGCTATACCAATCATCATATTAAGATCCTACAAGTTTTTCTTCCCTAGCTTAACAGGGAAGTTAAAAGGAGGGGAAGAAAAAAAAATAATAATTCAAAATCACCCCATTTAAAGATGCATTTATTGTACAAGTGTTTCGGGAGTCAGATACACAATTGTACCCAAGCTTGGTTAGTAATTTCTTTTTTTTTTCTTTGTTAACCAGAAATTCGGACTAATACATTGTTTTTGCATTCATTTTTTTTTTTTAAATATCAACATTTCAGTGGACATGCTATTGTAAAATCCTTGCCACATCAAGCTTTTGATCTTCGATCGAGTGTCCTTCGTTCTGCTGTCGAAAGGAAGATATTTTCTCCCCAAGATGGATTTGTACAAGAGTTCGGTTACTTCCCGTCATCAGTCGCGGTCGTATTTGAGCTTAATGTGGCAATGCTTTCCCTTTTTTTTGCTTTTTTTAAATTATTTTTTTATTTTTTTCAGTAAACAATATTCACAATGATAATCTGAAACAAAATTTTTATGAAGAGAGCATGCCTTGGAGCATAAGACGACTAGTTACAAGAAACTTGGCAAGTTAGCGTGTAGAGGAAGCTTATTAAGGAATCCTCAAACTGAGTCAAGAGTTTTCTTAGTTCTACATTAGTTTATCAAATAATTTACTACGAAATCTTTAGTATTTAAAGAAGTCTTTCGAAGTTTGCACCGTTCCAGGCTTTTCACAACTTGTTTTGCAAGGCTTCTCATGCAGTTCCGTCCGTCCACATGTAAAGGGTGCAACAAAGTTCCATTACAAATAAAGAATTTTCTTTTTTCTTTATAACCGAGGAGCCTGAAAGTAATTTTTTTTTGTTTTGAGGCATGCAAGGGTGAAAAGAGTTTGCACATCATAGACGAAGATAGAAAATAAAAGAGAGGGAACGACTAAAATTTGAATCCTCCTTTTGGAATATTGCTTTCTCGTGCACCAAACTGATATTCTTCGTTATTCCTGTCCGGTTCGGGAACAAACAGTTCGTCCACTTCTTCGATGCCGTAATAATGCTCGATGATGTCGTATGCCTTTTGATAGACGTCCATGTTCTCGTGACTTTGCAGAAATTCTATCTTGTCCAACCCTAAAGGTAAAATGCAGACGGTTTTGTTTTCTTCACGTGTTCACTTATTAGATAGAGCACAGGATGTCCATTGATTAAAAGTTCAAGTTTCAAAAAGCTCTATAGACCTCTTTGATTGTGCCACCATTACTTTCGAGCAAACATTGGCAGACCTTAACAGTGCTGCGGTGGCAGTTAAGTGCTGAAAATTCCCCTTTCTATTGGGTAAACCAACGCACACTGCCACACGCTTGAGAAAACATTAGCAGGCAAAAGCGCTACGGTGGCCAAAGTTTGATGTAAAGAAGTTCTTATTGATCGGAACGACCCGAAATTTTGCATGGCGTCTTTTGAGGCTATGGAATTTTTTGGTGAAAGAAAATAAAATTTGTTTTCATACTCGTCAATAGAAGTTTCAAACAAGCTTATCTGTTAGGGTCGCAGGGACAGAACCTCCAAGGAAGATCTCCAGAACTCGCAAGTTTCTGCCAAGAAGCACTATATGGGAGGGGGGGGGGGTGTTGTAAACGAGTTTTCTGCTCACGGCTTCCGTTCCGTACACTTCCACCAATATTCCACGAGTCTCCATCGCAGTTTTCCCTAATTAGTAACAAACTCTGATGTTCACACGTCTTCATGCTATTCTGCTTCAGTTTACAATGTTTGAGGTAGGTGGTGCTTCTTAATTTGTCTCTCCGTGCGCATGCCTGTGTGCGCATTTCTTGCCCACGTTACCGTTAGATTTCGGTCCATTCACGAAGTTTTCACACATCTCAGTTGAGGGCATAATTGGCGCTTTATTACATTGAAGAAAATTGCACAAAAGATCAAATGTCTAAAAATTGAATCTGTCAAGGAGCCTTATAAAAAGCACACCTCAATGGTAATACCCAAGCAACTTGAACCAGTAGTCTAGCTAACTGGTTTTCAGCGACCCCTTGGTCTCTTCCTAGGAATGCCTAGGAAGACTAGTTTGCAGCATCCCTATTACATGACCATACCATTGTCACCAATATCTGTCAATGCACTCTGTCTAGCAGGATAACACCTACCACATCCCTCGGGAATCCCGTTTCAGCAGGTTGGATGCACGATCGCACTCTTTCGGCCATTACCCAAGACTCGTGACCACAGCTGAAAACGGGGACAAAGATTTGAAAACTGACAGCGTGGCTTTGCTTCCTAGTTCAAGTTTCTTATCCATGGATTACCACAGTTCGCATACGAAACGGCTCGCTGCACTGATCCGAGCCATTTGATTCTCTGGTCCTGTCGCCTATCGCTCGTCAATGAGGTACTTGAACTCTCCACCTGTCTCAAAGGGGCTACCCTGACATGGAGAGTGCACCAAGCAGGCAGTCGTGAAAGACCAGTAACTCAATCTTGGA
Organism: Rhysida immarginata; assembly: GCA_023313115.1. Classification (NCBI taxonomy): domain Eukaryota; kingdom Metazoa; phylum Arthropoda; class Chilopoda; order Scolopendromorpha; family Scolopendridae; genus Rhysida; species Rhysida immarginata. Next base: position 788,139 of record JAHWFO010001730.1, on the reverse strand, counting down.
CCCATTTTTAAAATTCTGAATTTTCACGAAGCAGTTATCGTACAACTGTTGTCCTGATAACACAACTTCACAAAAAGTGCACAAGCTTTTGGTCATGTTGGCATTACACTTTAAATCTCCAACTATCGTGAAGTAACTCATTTAATAGAGGCATGCTTTTTATAAGGCTCCTCGTCAGATTCAATTTTTAGACATTTGATCTTTTGTATAATTTTCTTCAATGTAATAAAGTGCCAACTGGCACGTATGAAAACTAATTCTTTTTCTTCATAAAAATTCGGTGAATGGACCGAAATCTAACAGTAATGTGGGCTAGAAATGTGCACTTAGAAATTAAGAAGGCACCGTCTAGCATCAAACAGTAAACTGAAGCAGAGTAGTGTGAAGACTTATTTTAGTGCAGCACATGAATATCAAAGTTCATTACTAATTGAGGAAAACTGATGGAGACTAGTGGAATATTGGTGCAAGTGTACAGAACAGAAGCCGTGAGCAGAAAAGGCGTTTATGACAACCCCCTCCCATACAGTGCGATCTACGTGTGCAATTTTCTGGCTAACTCGTTCTGAACATCCACCACACACTATGGATCTAGTGTTACTAGACTTCTTTTGTCCCCCCCCACCCCCATCTCCAGGGAGTTCAACGATACATGACATCAATGCTACAAGCAATTCCAAAAGAAGCCTTGGCTGACCGTTTTCAAACTCTTTCAAAAAGAGTATGGCGGTCAATGGCGCTTATTTCTATCCTCTGTTTTCCTCGTTTTCCGAGATACCAATTTTTTAGGCACACTTTGGAAAATACCATGCAAATTTTCAGCTCGCTCATTCCGATCGATAAGGATTCCTCTAGAGCTTTTTGAAATGTCAACTTTAATAAAGGACACCCTGTAAATTGCTATGAAAATTTAAAAAGACTCAAAGGGAAAACACAAAAAAGAAGAAGTTTACCTGAACAATCCTCGATCATGAGTGCATACGGATTTGTTCCGCCGTGCGCCTTTACATCCTGTTCTCCCAGGCGTAAAATATTGTCGAGACCATTCAGAGCAACCTGAACGATTTTAGCATCCATGACTGATAGTAAATCGCAGAGAGGCGAAATGCATCCTTGGGCAACTAAGAATCTGTTTAAAAAAATAATTAACATTTAAAAAAGGAATTCTCTCAAGACATACCACTGTATACAGGGTGTATCAGGTTCAATGGTCATAAAGTACCTAGCGTTGTTCTCCGCAAAATTCTAAGCATAATTTTTCTTATCCATTTACCAAAATTCTCAAAAAAAAAAAAAAAGTTTGGCTATTATGACGTAATTCTAAGCCTTCTGACGTAATTCGTCCATGCTGTAATGACAAATTTTTCCTGGCTCCTGTCATAATAGCCAGGAGCCACTTTGGATAGCCTTCTGACGTCATAATAGGCTATGAGAATAGTCATAATAGCCTTCTGACTGTCATAATTCATCCATTCCTATAGCCTTCTGACGTCATAATAGCCAAACTTTGGATAACGGTTTCGAGCATTTTTTTTGAGAATTTTGAAAAATGGATAAGGCTTAGAATTTTGCGGAGAACAACGCTAGGTACTTTATGACCATCGAACCTGATACACCCTGTATATAAACTAAAGGAACAAATAAATAAAGATTGTCCAATGTAAAGCAACACAAACAGTTTTTGGACAAAGGACTTGGTGTTGCTTATTGCACAAACAAAAACTGTTAAAAAGCTGGGGTCAGTGAACGTTAATGAATGACTGTCGTGAAATTCCGACGAGAATCGCAGCTGTCCGTCGCCAATGTTCGCCCACTGGCTTTCATAACTATTTTTTTCCATTGTGAATTCCTTAATAAACCGTATTTGCTCTTAATCATGTGCCGCATCATTTTTATAATTATCTAAAATAAGGTAAATGTAAGATGAGATAACACAATAACAGGGATGGATGAGGGGGTGGGTACCAGTTCCTCCCGGAAAGTTCGGGAACACAACTCTCAAAATTAATCCATGAAATTAACCTCTTCCATACTTTAATTCCATTTAGGATATCCTGCAATATTTTTATATTTCAATCATTGCAATTTAGACAATTTCTAGTCATTTAATGATGATCTCGTTTTTTGCACGTCCTTATTAAAAAAAAAAAAAAAAAAGTTAGCTCTCCCAAAAATTATATTTTGCAGTCTTAAATTGATTATCGTTTTGATATACGTAATCGACTTTAAAATGGCAGGTTAAGTCAGAGGTAGCTGGATGAAACTTAAGCCTGTTTCACAATTAAATCGCCCGCATTAGCCCCAGCGGATCCGCCAAGGAAGTGTATACTAGTGCCTCCACTCAAAAAGCGGGCGAAATAACTTTCAGTTACCATTTCACAATTAAATAAGCAGCCACATTACCAGTCTTCTGATTGGTTCACTCCCAAACGAGATCAAGTCACATAAAATAGTGCCTCTCAGCGACCTTCGTCACATTCATAGGCGAATGCTGTTTTTGACAGCAATATTTTTTTAAATTACATTCCCAAATGCCAGTTTCACATCAACAGTGTGTTCGCCCAATATGGCCACAAAGATGCGCCGAAACTCGACGTTTTCTGATTGATTGAAGCAGCTGTGGATACGCTTGAATCGAAAATCCACCCGCAAAGCAGTTGCGGAATCTGCTAAATTCAGAACCAGCTTGAATTGAAAATTCCGCCCGCAAAGCAGTTGCGGAGAGCAATGCGGGCGAACTCCGCTAATTGTGAAACGGCAGTCCGTGCGGAAAATCTTAGTCTTGCGTTGCGGCTTCGCATCCGCCTATTTTCCGCCCGCAAACGCAAACTCCAATTGTAAAACAGGCTTTATTTAATGGTGTCGAGTTGGGGGGGGGGGGGGCGGTCTTGAATCTAAGTAGAGGGTTGGTTTTGCGATTTCATTTTTGGGATTAAAATGTCGATTTAGATTCAAGCCAATACGGTACAAAATTTAGTAACCCCCCCCTCAAATACACTCAATGTTACTTTTTGAATAGTCACCATAAAGACTGGCATTTTTTATGCCGGTGGGAGAGTTTTTCCAATACTCCTCAGACACGTTTCCCAACAGGCATGTTGAAATAGGACTCCACGGCGTCTTGAAGCTCTTCGTTGGTACAAACCATGCTATCTTCTGGAATTGTTTTGATTCACGACAACGCATGAACACGTACTACAGTCCTAATCAATAGCTTGAGCAATTTCAATGGGAAGTGTTCTATTACCCAGCATACAGCGCAGAACTGGCTGAGTGTTTTTCATCTTTTTTGAGAGGTGAAGAAAGGTCTGGAAGGGACAGCACTTCTGCACTAACAAAGAGCTTCAAGACACCGTAGAGATATCTCAACTTCTACGAAGAGGACAGCGGAACACTTATCCACCAGTATGACAAACGTCTCAATCTCTACAGCGACCATGTCGAAAAGTAATTTTGCTATTCACGTGTGTCTTTATGCCCCATCAGAAATCGAAAAGAAGAAAACAAAGGGCCTACCTTATTTGTTCAGGAGTTCCTCCAGATGTTGCATTTGTGATTGCCCATGCAGCTTCCTTTCGAGTCTTGAATTCTGCTTTGCTTAAAATCTCAATTAACACCGGAAAAATGTTGGCATCTATGACAGCCTTTGGGAGGGGGGAGGGGGAAAAAAAAACCCAACAATATTTTCAAATTTTATAATCTGAATTTCACAAAAACACTCCTTGGAAAATTTCCTCGCACTTTCAAAACATTCTCACTTGGATTTGAGCACGATTTCCAGCAGTGATGTTAGAAATTGTCCAACACGCTTCCTTGCGGATTGTTTCCTTGGGACTAGTAAGCAAGTGCAGTAGACATGGCAATGCAGAGCAATTCAGAATCACTTGTGTTTGAATGTCATCTCCCGTGACAATATTGCCGACAGCTCTTAAAGCTGCTGACACTACGCTTTGAGAACTGTGCCTAAGGCAATGTACACAATTTCCAACATTATTAAAATTTAACATTCAATCGAAACTTAATACAAATTAACGTATTTACCTGAATATAACACGGCCTCAAATCCAACAACTATTTTTGGAAAAAACTTTTTCATAAGGGAAAAACTGTTCTTTATTGGAAAAATTTTTTCATATTTTTGTGTACACTTGGTGAAGGTGCAAGTCTCATCTAGTCATCTCGTGTTATCCAGAAATGGATAAAATAAACGCCTATGCTTCAATCTCTCAATAAAGGGCCAAGAAAGAAGAGAAACTGTTAAATCAGGATGCCAATGTTCGACATTTTAGAAAGTTTTAAAAGAAATTGCTTTAAAACGTCTGCCTTTCAAGATTCTCTCGAGGCAAGGAAACAAAAGGAAGTCTGCAGGCGCCAGATCCAGGGAGTACGGTCACGTACAAGAACAGTTAAACCAGGCTCAGAAATGAATTTTTTTTTTTTTTTGCTATTCGTTGGCAAATATGATTGTTGTTAATGTGAGTGAAAGCAAAACCTCTAATTCTCTGGCACGAACAGTCATTTTTCCTCCCCAAATACGCGAATCTAATATGAATCCCTTTTTGGAAAAAAAACACGTTAACGTTTTATTCAGGTAAATACGGTAAAACATTATCAACATATTAAGCATGACCAATAAAATGCCATATACATCCAAAAGTATCCACACACTATAATAAGGCCAAAGAAATGGACTGTCTCTCAGCCCAGAAACTATAAAAAGGGGCAAAGGAACCCATAGACTTGGCCAACTACAGAGCCATCCAAAAAGTCTAACACATTTTGAAAAAGTTAGCATATCAAGAGTTTGGAGAATAGCGCAACGTAGTTTGCATAGAAATGATCAGAATGGCATCTGGTTTGTTATGTAAGCAAAAAAAACATATTGCTCATTTTAGTTTTACGTTTCATCACCAGATGAAGTAATGCCCAAACTTGTATGAGCGAAAGGATATAAGAACAGCAGGTTGAATGCAACCAGAATTGAAGGCATTAGTCAGTATGCTGTCATTACTAGAAAAGCTATCAAAAAGTGATAAAATTCCGAACCAAAAATTAAATTAGACAGCACCTATTGACCCTTTCGAGGAAAGCTCTATGCAGGTGGCAGCAGCGACATCCGTTGGCCTCTGGAGCCCAGCCACACTTTCGGCGTCGCCGTTTTTCCATGCTAAACAATAGTGTGTAGTGTTGCGTTATATCAAATAGATTTAATATATTTTTAAATTAATTTAATACAATTTTACCCCCACAGTACAGAAATACGGAAGAATAAATATTTTTAGTATTACTGTATTTATTTTAGTTTAATTACAGTGTAATTAATTATTACATGATGGTTAAGTGTTACTCGTGTTAGCTTTATTTAATTTGTTTATGTTACAAGTTTGTTTTCTATAACCGAATTAAAATAATAAAAATTTTACGGTAAATTGACTAAAATAAGGTTACAATAAAAATATTTTTTTACTTAATTTGATAATTAAACTCAGTTTACACTGAACTAAAGCACGCATTATATTTATTTAAACGAAGCGTTATTTAAAATCGGTAAAAGTTCCGTGTAACGTCTCCTAATTTTCTCGGCTCACATCGATCAGGCCCATCGCGTTTATGCTCTGAATTTATTATTGTAACATACCTAATTAATATGTAAATGGTTTATCATATTATCGAAATTATATTTTAAGAAATTTATGCAGGAAAGAATCACGAAAGTTTCGTGATGATGAACTTCAGCTAATGGGCCTGGCCGCTCATTCATGTCGGCCTGGCTGCTCATCATTCAACAAATGAAAAACTATAAATAGATGATTATAATTATATACTCTTCATTAGATGATTATAATTGCCTTGTAAGTGGGAAAGTAAAAGAAATCCTCGTGTATTGTGTCAAGGAGCTACAGGTGAGTGAACGATTTAAGCCAGTTTAAACGATTTAACGTGCTAACTTTAATGCAGTTTTACAAATTCGGGTTCATACAGTTTTACATAAATTTCATACATTTCTAAATAGATTTAATACAATTTTAAATGAATTTAATAGGATTAAATGAATTATATTTTAATAAATTTATCCGAGAAAAAAATCACGAAATTTCCGTGACGAAGAACTTCAGCTAACGGACGGTCATTCATGTCGGCCTGGCCGCCCATCATTCAATGTACACAGTCACGGAACTTTCGTTATTTTTTTCTCGCATAAATTTCTTAGAATATAATTCATTTTATCCTATTTTATTCATTTAAAATTGTATTAAATCTATTTAGAAATGTATGAAATTCATGTAAAGCTGTATGAACCCAATTTGTAAAAACTGTATTAAAGTTAGCACGATAAATCAATAGGCTTAAATCGTTCACTCACCTGTAGCCCCTTGACATGATATACGAGGATTTCTTTTACTTTCCCACTTACAATATAATTATAATCATCTAAGGAAGAATAGTACTTCATTTGTTCCTTGGCGTAAAAACATTCGTTTCACAAAGAAATCGTACAGATCGAGTGATGTTACTGTGGGCTACGAATTCACGTCGTTCTTGAAAAATATTTCTAACATATCATCCATCGGATCTGGCAAATGGTGCTCTTCAAACAATTTCTGCTTATATCGTTCACTGGCTACGCCATTCAAACTTTTAAAATATATGTTTGACATAATTTAAACAGAAAAATCGCCTAATAATTGTATAAACACTTGTAATTTAAACTACACTGTAGTTACACTGCACTAAATCCTTTGATGCCCTCTGAAACGGAAGTTAGTAAGGGCTCTCGTGGTTTCCTGTGACGCGTTGTTTTGTTATCGAAACGGTCAATATCCGATACGAGTGCGATTATAAATACGAGATGCGTTCAAGTTCTAAGGACTCCTAATTTATTTTTGAAAAACCACTGACTCTAGAAATCTGAAACTCCCGCGATTTGTCCACAAAGTCAACCTTTACCCTCAGACATTTTTCACAATGCTGACGCCATGATTGGTAGGCCGCCGCAAATGCTTCTTTAGGAACCAGTTTTGTCTACTGGAAAATCACTTATGCAAGAACGGAATAAAGCTTCTGCCCAAAGAGCGGCTTTACAGTAGGCAAAACAGACCACTATAGAAGTGTTTGCAGCGGCGATGAGATCGTGGCGTCAGCATTGTGAAAAATGTGTACAGCTAGAGTTTGACTATGTGGACAAATGACGCAAGTTTCAGCTTGCATAAGTGATCTTCCAGTAGACACATTAAAATACAAAGGGCGGTCAATAAAGTTTATACCACCTTTTCAATACTAGTCAGTGCACGGCTTTTGTTCTCTTGCCATGGATTTTATTGTTGTCAAGGTCGCACACCAGGGCAGCATCAAAATCGCAGCTTGTACAAACAAAGCAGGAAACCTTTCATAAGAATCCACGCTTTATCACAGTTACAGTGCAAAATTGAATTTTCAAACTGCGAAAATGCTACATTTTTTCGTGCACATAAGAGAAAGGGGAGAAAAAGTGATCTAACAGACTTTGAACGAGACGAGACTGTAGTCTCCAGAGGAGCTGGAATTGGCATATTGTAAAGAGCTATTCTCAGTTTAAATTATCAACACTTCAAAATATTTGGTTGCCATGCCATCTAGCCGTGAAATACTTAACTAAAACGAGCAATACATTTCCCGATGTCGTTCAGATCATTTCTACGCAAACCGCGTCATGCAAAACTCAAACACGAGATATTACCTTTTCAAAGTGTGGTCGACGTTTGGGAGTACCCTGCATATTGGCAGATTTCGCAGCAAACGCTCAAGAGTATTGTATACCTTTTAACTCGAGGGATTAACAAGAACTTACATTAAAAGTTCCACTAGCCTCCTGCACACACCCGCATCAATGACTGCCTGAATTTTTTCATTGGGACCATCTGATAAGTACGAAAGAGCCCAACATGTATCAGCCAAGACATCAGAATCATTATGGAAGAGCAGACGTGCCAGTACTGGGAGACAAGGAGATACCTGTGGTCAAGAGATTAAAATAAAGGATTAATTTAAAAAAAAACCCTATCGTTATGACTGTCTCGGATGCTCATATTCTCATTATGCATGCTTACTTTCTGAAAATCAGGTGGAGGCGTTTTCCCTCGACACACATTGGATAAAGCCCAAACTGCATTTCTTGTCATGGTCAATCTAGTAGATTTGCTTAACAACCTAGCCAGAGGCAGAAAAAAGAAATACTCCAATTACCATGCATTGCTTTACTACATGAGCAACGTTTTTGAGCACATGCAAAAAAATTGCTGGCTATTAAAATTGCAATACCACAAAGGACAAAGGCTCTCATGGGCAGATTTATTTTTCAAATACCTTCTAGTATAAGGCTGAAATGATTACAATTCCAATTTGGTTCAATTTGCAGAATATCTAAAATCTTATCCACAATAGCAGCATTTATTGCACAGCAGCAAGTAATTCTGGATGTGTTTGGAGCAAGTGCTAGCAAAACTCATCTATGGTAGCCATCACTGGTCCATAGCACGCTAGTCGTCACATGATCATGGATTGGACATGTTCAATAGGAGGAAAGATCGAAGCCGACGAGAACTAAACAAGCCGTGGCACTGTTTTTGTGATATCATGCAAACCGATGGATTTTGTGACGTCTTGCAAAAAAAAAAATTAAAAAACAAAATAAGGATATTTAAAATTTTAAATGAAGGTTTTTTTTAAAAAACAAAATGACCTATGCTTGGCAGTAATGCATTCCATTATACGTGTATTTACTTTGAGAAGTGGGAATATACTGTGGGTAAAGACATGATGCAAAAAAGACCATGAATATACATGTGGATTACCTTAATAGTCACTAACCGACCATTCAGTTTACCGTGTAAAAAGAGAAGGAGGGCATGCTTCCTTTCCTCGATTTGAAATCATACGGACTGGCAGTATGTTGGAATTTGATATTTATCGAAAACCCTATACACACCGACGTGTATACAGTAGCGCTCAAAAAATAGTATACTTTTACTTTTATTGCTGTAACGTTTTTAAAAATCAAGCAAATGAAATGAAATTTTCACAATGTATAGCTTTCATTGGAACACAAATGGGAAAAAATATGCAAATTGCCTTGCTCAAATTTTTTTCTGAGAGACTCAACCATTTTCAATATAGGCGAGGTCAAAAAATAGTACACGGTCATTATTCATGATAGTTTCAATGCGAAAAAGTAGTTTTCTGTGCATAATACAGTATATATAATTTGCAATGTCTACTCGAGTCCATCTGTCATCCCCAATCAAGAAGACCATTGTTGATTTTGTTAATCAAGGCAATTCATACAAAACAGTTGCGGATCAATTTCATGTGCCCAACTCATCTGTTGCAAGAATTGTACAGCGTTTTCGGAAGCAGGGAGAAGTAAACCGTAAGCAAGGGTCTGGCCGACCAAAAGCAACCACTCCACGGGAAGATAAACTTCTTGTACGTCTTTCTAAGACTGACCCTAAGAAAACCGCTGTGGATATCAACCGCGAAATGAAAACCTTCCACAACGTTGATGTTAGTGTTTCAACGACTAAAAGACGTCTTAAGGATGCAGAACTGTTCGGAAGACGCCCAGCCAAAACACCTTTCATCTCAAAAAAGAACCGCATGGCTCTACTTCAATTTGCCAGAAACCAGATGAAGTGGACATTCAAGGAGTGGAGTAAGGTGCTCGTTAGTGATGAATCGAAGTTTCTATTATTTGGATCAGATGGCATTAGGTATGTACGCCGCCCACCAAATCACAAATTTGATCCACGATATCAACTGCCTACAGTTAAACATGGTGGAGGATCTACTATGGTGTGGGGCTGCTTCAGTCATCAAGGGGTGGGCCCTCTCATAAGAATCGATGGAACAATGGACAGGCACGTTTACAAAAACATCTTGGTTCAGCATATGCTTCCTTTTGCAAAGGCTAATATGCCTCGGGGATGGATTTACCAGCAGGATAACGACCCCAAGCATACAGCGGGGATCATTAAAGACTGGTTTAAATCAAAGAGAGTACGATTACTTGAGTGGCCAAGCCAATCGCCAGACCTAAACCCCATCGAACATATGTGGGAAGAATTAGAACGTAGGTGCAGTAGGTACAAAGCCCGAAATTCAACAGAAAAGTTTGAACTGCTGCGTCAGCAATGGAATAACATTCCATTAGATAAAATATCCAAACTGATTGATTCTATGCCATCCCGACGCCAAGCTGTCATCGCTGCAAATGGTCATGCAACAAAATATTAGACTATTGTGCCTTAGGAAATCCTAAGTCTTCATTTGTTTACTTTTTCTATGCTGCTTTCATTCTTTTTGGTGACAGTGTACTATTTTTTGACTCCGCTTTTATCAGAGATCAGCAAGTTGCTGAATGATTTCAACAGGAACTGCTATTTAATTTTTACATTTCTCTTTTATTTATACAACATTGTATTTCAAAAAAATTTCATTTCATTTGCTTGAATGTTAAACAAGTTACAACAATAAAAGTGAAAGTGTACTATTTTTTGAGCGCTACTGTATACACAAGTCTTCCAACCATTGCTGGAGCCAAAAATTGGCCTCTTTCATCTTTCTAGTGGATAGAGCTTTAAACATCCCCTTGTCTAAGGGTAGGTTTGATGCCGAAATCACACGCATCCAAAATATAGCAGTCGTCAATGGCTACAGTTCTGAATTGGTTAAAGATCTGGTCAGGAGAAGAAGTTTTGTGAAATTAGTTGGAGATTCTACAAAACTCAGCAGCAACAAGGATGCCAAATTCAGATTGCCCATTTCCTATAATAGCGGACTCAACGTCAAATTACAGGCAATCTTTAAGGAAGAACAGCTGTCCATAGCATACAAAAATCCGAATACTGTGAAGAACCTTCTCGGAAACCCTAAGGACAAAACTCGACCATTGTCGCAGGCAGGAATTTATGAGACAGGTTGCAGCCAGTGTCCCAAGACCTATCGAGGAGCCACGTGCCGCAACATAAAAACCAGGTTCAAGCCGCATACGGCCCACGCCAGATTTGGTCGTCCTGAGAGATCCGCAGTAGCCAAGCACATGCTTGAAACGGGCCACGCCGTTTTGTTAAAGGATTGCCGTTTACTTAGGTCTGTAAGGAGCAGGAAATCATTGGACGCACACGAGACTTTGGAGAGGTGTCGATTGACTCTCCCATTGGACGTTCGACGTGTTCGTTGATTGGTCCTTTGGGAGAGAGTCAACGGCCCCTCTTTTTCTTATAAATAGCTTGCTTTGTTAATTTCCCTATTTTGCGTTGAATAATGATCTCATAGACATCGAAATACGTATTCGCCCATTAAAACGTTTGTGGACAAGAGATTCGTATTTTTTCAATCGTGTATTTACTTATTTATCTGAAATACAAAATTCACATTTCAGGATATCCCATCGGTTTTCGTGACATTTCAACAATAGAAGTGACGTAGTGCCATGGCTTTGTATAAATCGCGTCGGCTTCGGAAAGATCCGGTAACACTAAGACCAATAAATAAATGGAACATGGTAGCCATCTAGATTTATTAAAACATTTGTGTTATTCGCATGGTCGTGTCGGCAAATGCCAAAGACAAGTCTTGAAGATGACCCACAGCAACAGACACGGTATTTGAGATGTTAATACCAAATGGTTAATTAATTATTAAAAAAATCTTGTCCACATATATTTCTGGCCCCCAAAGATGATTTGAGTCTTTATCTATATTATAGTGTCCCTCGTTGGTTTTCTTTCTGTATACATCAAGGATCCGAGTGTCATTATTATTAATTCGAGAAATTTTGAGATCAGGAAAGATGGTGTCATTATCTTCAGTTTCCTAAGTGAAACTACACCTAAACCCCATTATAACGTGGTGCTCGGGATCCAAATAGTCACACCGCAATATAAAATTTCCGCAATTCTTCTGCATTTCTTTTTTATATTTACACATGATTACAGTGCTGCAGAGTAAGACCAGAAAATTCATGCTTTGACAATAATTGAGAATAAGGAACATTATTTGATCGATACAAAAGTAATTCTTTTTTTCATTGTATTCATTTGTGCAACTCCGAACCACCATCTTGTGCATGGTCAATTAGTTTAAAAAAAAAATCTTGCATTCTTAACAGTTTCATCCCTTGTTTTTTTTCTTCTTTTTTTTCTTAATTTCAATTATTTAAAAACAATCGTTTCAATTTTAAGATAAAAACTGAATCTACCTGTCCCGTTTTGAGAAATTTAAGTCCAGTTTCTAAGCCTGCAAGTGCTTCAACGATCTTCAGTGGTGGTTCTGGTTCCTCGTCATTGTCTTCATTTCATCAATTGCATTAAAATTTCATGCATTGTTTTTACCTGTAATACTTTGAATTATTTCTGCATCGTTATGCGTTCATATGAGGTGCAGCTGTTGTCTCGATCTATCCAAGCCTTGAGTGGCCCCATTATCATTGTCAATGAACGGTTTTAATACAGCAGTAGCCATGAAAATTGGAAGCCACGTTTATATTGCATTATAAGCAGGTTTCCATTATAAAGGAGTGATATAACGGGGTTTAGGTAATTGTTTGGTGATGGCAGTTTAAATTTTGAATGAGTTCATCAATGTCACATTTGGATGGATCAAATACTGCAAAAACAGCACTGACGTATCTGTACCAAATATCTGGGAAATGTTCAGAGTTGGTTCTCAATTTTTTTTAAGAACACTTCGGCTACGATACAGCTTAGATAATTACCCATTGGTATCCCGAAGGTCATCTCGTAAAAATTTCCTCTAGAAGTAGTTATTGACCATTTATTTTGTGAGATTTATGAATTACATGATCAATTTCTCTTCACAGTTTTTTTTTTTTAATACTTCAACAGTGTTACAGTTGTTGGTGGTATACACTCGACAGTAGCAGCAGCAATGAACACCTTGCAAAAATTCTTTGATGTTCATCCTTCCTTTGATCCAAAGATTCCTCACTCACATCATGAAACATTTCATCCAAAACAACCACCACAAAATTTCTTGGAGGATGATCCAGTTTCAATATACCACAATCCTCCTGCAATCAAAATTGAAACCTGCTGATATGGCCAGTATGATGCTGAAGCTTTCTGGGTAGAAAATAATTCTAATACTTAACATGGTTCTCTGTTCGCGAGTCTTATACAGTTTCCAAGTAGTGCCACTGGCACACGATTTGCAGATGTGACGCGCTGCTAATCATTAGTGTGCGTCTTTCCATGTAAATTTTGGGTCGAGCCGATGCCTCCTTTCTGGTGTTGCAAATTTAAATGCCAGCAGAGTATTTGTTCAGAACTTACTGCAACAGTGGCACCAAGATCCCCTGATCGAGCACAAGATCTCGGTATTCAGGACTATCGCCAGCAATATTTCCCAAAGCCCAAATTGCCTGTAATAACGAAAGGGCTCGCATTTTTAATTGGACACTTCACATTTTCCAATCCCTCGGGAAAATGGAAGTTTTAAAGTTACCTGTTCTTGAACATCCTCAAATTCTGAAGTTAATAAATGTATAAATATGGGAACTGCTCCTGCATCAATCACTATCCTTGTCTGCAAGGATGTCCCTGATGCAATATTTGTCAGTGCCCAGGCTGCCTCAAACTGAAATGATTACATTTAAAATAACATTAGAAAGGGAAAATAATAATAATCAATGAAAAATAAATATAGTCCGCCCATCCTAGGAAGGATACTCAAGGTTGTTAATTTTTTTTTAATAAGTATTTTTCCAAAATAAGTGAATGACAATTTTTAACGTTTATAAAACTGCGCCATCGGGATTTCCTTTCATTCCCGGAAAATACAAACAAAATTTTGAGTTCCACAAACTTCGTAATGACCACGTTCAACTATCACTAAGAATTAAGTTGGGCCCAATGTAAACAGTAATCTGAAAAAATAATTTATGAGGGAATACTTTTCCTTATGAAAGAACTTTGCAACTTTGATAGGAGGCAATATTGTCAGTTTCTTAAGAGGACTGAAAGTAGGGTGAGCAGACTCCCCGATTTCAGAGGTCAGTCCTCGGATCATTTGCCCTGTCCCCTGTGAATTAGCATCCCTAGAAATTATACAGGGTGTTTACTAAACAAACAGCAAAACATTCTAGAGGAGATTCTTTGGGTTATTTTATGAATCTTTTGTCCTTTGATGATTTTCAGAATGCCACTTTGTTTCGAAAATACAAGGCGGCAAAGGTTTTTCAACAAAAACAATATGGATTATCTTTTAACAATTTTCTGATCACCAAAAACGACAGTTTTCTGCACTCACGCCAGGTTAACTGTCTTTGTAGAGGATATACCACTGGAAACGACAAACGTAATGTGGTTTATGCGTGATGGTGCACCAGCGCATTTTAGTGCAGTTACTCAGCAATTTTTAAATGCAACGTATCACGACTATTGGATTGGTCTAGGTGGGCCTCATTTATGGCCTGCTCGATCCTGGACTTAAATACCTTGTATTTTATAGGGCCATCTGAAGCCGCTAGTTTACATTACTCCAATGGAAAATGTAGATAATTTGAGAAATCAGATAGTTGACGAGTGTAAATGCAATAAGAAACAATCCTGGCGTCTTGGAAAGATTTCGGCAGTCAATGAGGAGAAGATTAGATTCATGCATCCTATTTCATATTCAGCAGTTACATAGATTAAGAACTTTACAAGTGATATTAGGTAATAAAAGATTGTTTATCTTCGAAACAAAGCAGCATTCCAAAAACCATCAAAGGACAAAAAATTCTTAAAATAACCCAAAGAATCATCTCTATGTTCGGTAAAGCAATGAATAACCCCAGAAACATCCCCGAAAATGAATATATTCCCAGAACATATTGTCGTTCAGTAATTATTCTAAAAAAATGTTTGTTTATAATCATGCTTTTCATAGGCCCAGCTTTCTTGTTTTTCAATGACGTATTTATAAGTGGATTCGTTGCTTAGATGAAAGGGGGGGGGGGAGAGGGAGAGAGTGATAAAGAAACTCCTGTAAAGCATATTTGGAGTTTCTTAGCACATGCAGATAGTGTTAGCATAAAACGTATTATAGCCATCATTTGCAAATCTTGCATTTATCTTAAAAATTAAATATTTATTCTTAGAGAGTTTCATTGCAATTTTATTTAATGTGCTGGCAATGGCATGACATCACCAGCTCCCAATGACTTCTCGTGTCGTCTTTTCCTGTTTACCTCCTAATGGCGTCCCCGATTGCTTAAGAAAAAATCTGGTCAGATTTTAGGAGAGAGGAGTTTGCCTTACAGATAATCTCACTGAAAAAGAGTATTAGTTACTTTTCAAACCTGCTTATCCGTTAGGGTCGTGGGGGCAGCAGCCCTATGGAGGATCTCCAGCAATCGCAATCTTCCACCATCAGGTGCATATCCATCCTGGTTAATACCCAAGGAACTCAAACTCCGATTCTCCATGTAGTCTAGCCACCTGGTTCTAGACCGACCCCTTGGTCTCTTACCCGGCAGCTTGGAAAATAACTGCCTAGGAAGACCAGTTTGCAGCATCCGTATTGCGTGGCCATACCAGCGCAACTAAGATCTCTCAACGAGGAGAAATAGCAGCTCAACACTAAAACACTCCCTTATTGCGCTGCTGTGCATTCTATCTAGTAGGGTTACACCTGCCACACTTCAGAAATCTCATTTCGGCCGCTTGTACCCGCGATCGCACTCTTTCGGTCATTACCCAAGACTCATGACCATAGGTGAAAATGGGGACAAAGACAGATTTGAAAACTGAGAGCTTAACTTTGTTTCCCTGCTCAGATTTCGTTACCATGGATCGCCACAGTTCACGTCTGACACTGCTTGCTGCAACGATCCCAGCATTCAACTCTTTATCCTGTCGCCCATCACTTATGAATGCAATCCTGAAATACTTGAACTTCACCCATCTCAATGGGGCTCCCCTAACAAGGAGAGTGCACTGAGAAGACTGTCTTGAAAGCTCCACACTGATCTTCATCCCAGCTTCTTCACACCGGTCTAGTGCATGCTGAAGGTTGGTGCGAGAACACCCAAGGAGTACAAAGTCACCAGAAAAGAGCAACCTCTCCACCAAGCAGTCACGCACACCAAAACTCATCGCCTTGGCTGCCCATCTATCTAGCCCTTAAAGATAATGAACAAGTGGGGTGACAGTATGCACCATTGGCGGAGTCCAACACCCATGTGAACGGTCTTGATTTAATGCCATTTATCCAGAGCTTTCGTACAGAGACATGATAGCAACCAGCAATTTGCCCATCCACTCCCGCGGAACTCTGTCATATGCTTTTTCGAGGTCCACAAAGCAAGCATAGACAACTTTTGCATACTCTCAGGATTTCTCAAAGATCTCTTAGAGCAAAGATATGATCAGTCATGCTTTGGCCAGGACAGAAAACACACTGCACCCCCGACAGTTTGGAGTTGACAATTTCCAGACTTCTCTTCTCCAGACTGCCAGACACTTAAAAAGCATAGTGTAAATGTAAACATTTCCTGTGATCCATCGGACTCAAGAGGCAGAAAAGAAAAGGAAGCTAGCCTTGGTAATGCAATTGCTACTCGATTCAGACTGAAATATTTATTAGATTTCAAAATGGTTCTTTTAACAGCCCACACTTCAGATAGAAAGAACTAAAGTTTTCAAAAATAAAAATAAATTACAATCGATAATTTTACCAAGAAAAAATTAAATATAATTTTGTTTACATTATTTTATAATATAGTGTGGGACCGCGAATCCGGAATGCTTGGGACCATAAGCCTCCCGGATTTTTGGTCTTTTTCCTTCGCTTGTGTAATTAAATAGTGTCTGACTGTCATTTAAAATTTATTTTAAAAGTTTTAAGAATTATATAATTAAAGTCATTATTGTAATATAATTTTATTTATTAATGTAATTATGATTTTGTCACAATAGTTTTTTTTTTTTGTTTTTTTTTTTATAAACCAAATATTCCCTAACTCCAAGTCAGAGTTCTTCACGTTTAGTTAGCCACCGTCAAAATTAATTTTCCTTCTGATGTTTCTAAGAATTATCACAAATTCATTTATAAATGTCTATTATTTTTACTTCAGCAGTAGAGTGTTAGAAATTGCAGGAATATTCAATTAGGATCTGTGATAAATCAACGTTTCAAAAGTGCAGCAAATTAGTCGGCGAATTCGGCCTATCGGAATGTATACGTTGTCGGCGATCAGGCCTAACAGCCTATTCTGAAAATGCACTAAATCATCAAAACTACTCAAAACTGTGCATTATGAATATAATTAAAACTAAATTTTATTCAGCAAATATGAAAATAAGCAACTTCACGAGTCTTAAACTTTCTTCATCCATTGATGTTTCAGCACTATTTTTTATTTTTGATGAAAAATAGGAAAGAAAATTCCACAGCCTGGGATCGAACCAGGAACCTTCTGCTCACCGAAACTTCAGCCTGCGAACTGGGCACTGCTCCAGCCAGCCCAAAGGGCATGTAGATAGCGTAATGCTTCCATGTCCGCAGTGGCGCAATTGGCTGGCGCATCTGCACGGTGAGCAGAAGGTTCCTGGTTCGATCCCAGGATGTGGAATTTTCTTTCCTATTTTTCATCAATGATTTAAACATCTGAGGTACGGCGTGTATAAAAATCCTCATAGGACATCCAATTATTATTCATTACTTTAGTGCATGTTACATGGGTGAGACGGAGAATTAATTATATCAACAAATGTTTTTTTCTTAATATAATTTTTTTTCCCGTGGTGCCTGATCACGTGGTCCTATTGTTTCTTGCGAGGCTTCTTGTTTCACCAAATTGCAACATTTTATAGATAGACATTAAAGATAGGCGGTTAGCATAAAACTTTTAATAATTTGATAAAAAATATTACGCTTTAAAAGTAAAGTGCAGAAAAATTGAGATAAACCAAGTTTGAGATCGAAATGTGCATTTGCGCCCCCCCCCCCCCCCATTTATATCAAACTCCATTCCGGATTCATGGTCCCTCACTAAAAATACTGAAATAAATGTGTCCCTTTAAACCAATTTTACATATTGCTTTGCTGCAACGGAAAGAAAAAATAACCTGGCTAAAGAAATGCATTGGCTGCTAAAGTAAAGAAATTGACCTATATTGTGTTCTTCCTAGATGAGCGGACTATAGCACAAACAAATAAAATAAAATGCAACTTAAAAAAAAAAAAAAAAATTCTTTTTACTTGTAATGTGCAATTGCCTTCTTTCTGTAAAAATTCTACAAATTTAGGGACAATTCCAACTCCAATCACCTCATCAATTGGTGGATTTGGTTCTGAAAGAAAGATTAATTAATTCATAACCTTATCAATGCTAAGAGCTATAATTAACCTAAAGAAAAATTCTAGTACCTCTGGAAAGTAATTTTCGAAATTTTTGAGTAGCATTTAACTGTTGTTCAAGATCGTCAGAGTACAGACTGTTTATCATTTCAGTTGTTATTCCACCCTAACCACAGGAAAAAATAAAAATAAAAAAAAAATAAAAAATAAAAGATTACCAATAATCAATCAGTTGCTTAAATGATAACACATCAAATTGCACAAATTGCAGTTAACTGCAAATACCTTTGCTATGTGAAATGGAGGCACCAAGAAGACCATTTATATAACACAAAACGAAAAGTGTAATTTTAGAAAATCTAAGCAATTAGAAAGCTCATTACTTGAATGCTTTGATATCCTTTAAAAATAGGAAAACAACCTAACAGAATCACATAAGAATTTTGTTGTTGTTGTTCTTTTAAATCAATAAAACAATGTCATATGATACTACATTGTTAAAAGCAATTTCTAGTTCTTCATGTACTCAGTAAAGCATGTATAAATGCAATATTTCTCTTTTGAATTATTTTTAATCTTTAGCTAAAATTACTGCTGTGAAAAATTTTTTTCGGGGAACTGGGGAAGAGGAAAATTCACAATTGCTGCTCATCTTATGTTTATTGCATTGAGAAAAAAAAATTAAGTCATGGAGATATTAAATCTAATCATTTCTAAAGCAGTTTATAAAAGAACATAACATGTACAAAACAAGCAATTAAAATTTTGCTAATTGAGAAAATTGGAGGAGAATCCTGAGATTAAATTTTCATCTGCAACATCATTAAATGCTTATCTTGAGACCAAAAAAAAAAAAAAAAAAGTTTTACAACAGAGCATGTCTATCTCAGATTACCAATTGTTAAGTGTAAACTCTCCAAGAGTGCAACATCAACTAGATGTAAATAGCTCATTTTGGAGGACAGTCACTATAGTTATTAAAAATGTTGAAAAAGAATTTTTTTACAAACCAAACTGATTTCTGGAACTGTAAAACAAGTTTTTATTATCTTTGCAATCTTTTTTTTTTGTAATGGCTATTATACAAAGCATGCATTCTATCCTTTTCCATTGTTTACAAAGATGAAGAACCACAACAATAGAGATAATTAATCCATCTATGCCATAAAACAATCTTGTAATGATAAACAATGGAGTGCCAAAACACATTCTCCATACCATCACATCAACATCATTAATTCTTAATACATGTATTACAGCTGTTTCACACTGCTTTTGTAATTTTTCACAAATATTTAGTACATTTTCACAAACATTTAATTCATATTTATAATAAACGGTCTCAATTTACAGAACAATTATAGGCAATGATCAATTTTTTTTTTTTGAGCATTTACATGAGCAAATTGAAGCAGATTTTATTATCGCCGGATCCATTAGCCAATCAGAATCGCTTACACAAAGCTTTTACGGCTTCACTGCTTCACTATTTGTTTACATACATTTCCCGTATCTTGTCAGTTTTCTACTTCATTTATCAGTTGTTTGAAGCTCCCATCGAGATCTAATACTAATTAAATCTAATCAGTTAGTATTAGATCTCGATGGCTGTCTCACATCTTCATGCCAATCGCCATTGGTGATTACATCCTAATTTACTGTGCGAAGCCATCTAATCTAGGTAGTAGTGGCTTTGGTGAGGCCGACGAATTCTCTCTTATTTCACGGAAAATTCTCTGGGTGAGGTCGAAAACCCTCACCGGTAAGTAGAGTTAGCGAGAATTTCTCACAGAACTAACAGTCTTTTTCTTGGTTAGGACAGTTAGACCATGATGGGGATGTAACTGCATCATGAGTTGGACTAGCCGGTTAGGCATAGGAGCATTAACTGCAGTTTTCAACCGCATTAAAATGACATCACAGTTTTCTCACCTGGATTTATGACCGACCGATCGCAACTCTTCTCACCGGTTACATTTTCTGACTTCGGCCTCTGATACATGAGAAATTCATGAGTGAATGATTGTCTATAATTGATCATTCCCTGTAGTTGTTCTGTAAATTTACACTGTTCATTATAAATATGGATTAAATGTTCATGAAAGAGTAAGAAATGCTTGTGAAAAAGTACGAAAGCAATATGAAAAAGCTAAAATATACACAACATTAATGACCACTTATATGATTAAACACAAATAACTCCAAAAACTTTAATTTTTGACACGAAAGTTTGACAAAAAAAAAAAAAAATGTTTAATAGAAAATGGTAGGTGCAATTTAATAAGAAATGGCTCAATCAGACAGGTCCTAGATATGCAAACCATAGCAGATAGGACCAAAATTCTTAATTGCACAGTTGAAGACCATGAAATTACGAACCATTTCATAAAAATCAGATAAATGGTTCACTAGAAAATCAAAAAATTGAAAGTCATGACCAACTGTGCCTTGGTGCAAACAGAAGACATTTTGAACATTACCGTCAACTAGGATCGTGTGCGACATATGTTTATGGTTTCTATCAGCCATTTTTCAGTTTGGTTTTTGCATTTGTAATTATAGTTTCAATACTGTAATGCTTCAATTTGCATATCCATGACTTGTCTGATTGGGCAATCAGATAGTCACCAACCATATCTGCTTGGACAGATTTCAATATCTAGCTTCATTCTGGAGTTATTTGAGGAGGGCCAGACTCTCCCTTCCACCTTATGGAAATTCACTGCCTTATTCTCAAACTTTTTCCCGTTGTTTAGAAGACTAAGTCAGGATGCCAACTGTGTAAAAATAATGATAAAAATGCTGAAACGAATAAGGGTTGCCCTAATGAAAAACGGACCAATCTGGATATGTAATACCTTTATTTGAAACTTAAAAGAATCAGCAATTGTAATGTTTGCTAAGGCACTGGCCCATCATTTACCCAGCAGGTTAATTCTCTTGGCATAGAATGATTGTGGTAGTTTTTTTTTTTGAAAAAGTCTTTCACTGCATCTTTCACGTTTTCGTTCCGAATTGAAACCTCCCTTGCTATATCCTCTTCAGCGGACATTTGTTTTTGATTGATTGCCGAAGCTTCGTGTGAGTACTGCGGTACTGTGCAGAACTGATGGCGCACTTCTTCAGCAGAAAATCAATCAGCAGTGATCCACAGTGGTCGAAGAACAAGGTTAACATCACCTTCCCTGCACTGGGCATTACCTTGATTTCTTTTGTGGAGAAGATGATCCATGCTTATCATTTTCTTCAAATTGTGTGTATAGTGATGACACTTGCCACTACAAAACACTAGTCCTCTCTGTTCAGTCTTGGACGCATCCATTTTTACGCCTCCTCCTCAATTTATGCACTTTGGTACACTAGTGGAATCTACTGGCACGCCCCTTCACTAGAGCACACGCTATAGTTATGACACTATGGGACACGTTCACTTTCATTTGGGAACCCATCATACAAAAGAAAAAAAATGCGGAGAAAAATTACGCTTTTTTGCTGCAGAAATATCGCAGAACAGTCTCTTTTTATTTTAAACTTATCTAAGTAAATTAGATGTTTATCCTGATATCAGAGTTCAGTCATTGAAACAATTTTTTTTAAAGGAAAAAAATTTCTTGCAGATATATAAAATGGCATTAAATAGTTTTATTACAAGGATGATAAAAAAACACGAAATAAAAAACTTTAAGGGGACATGCTATGCAAAAATTCTAATTTTGGATCAAAAAATTAAAAATTTTGAAATTTACATTAATCGACCGTCAGATTAAATTTTTTTTTATTAACAAAAAAAGCACCTCAGTCAGATTTATTTTAAGAAAATGAAAGCAGTTATCAGGAAATGAATTAATATGTGCATAAGTATCTACAAAACTTTATAATGCTTAATATAAAAATTATATATTTTAATATTATTAAACTTTTTAATTTTTATTTTTTCATTACTATCAACATAAATATTTAATTTTATAATAAGTTTAATTTTTCTATTTTCGTTATTGTATAAGGTTGCTGTTGCTATGAATTTATATGGTTTGATGTTTTATAGATTTTATGAATTTTTCAGCAAATTGTTATTTTTCAGAAAATAAATGTTTCTAGAAATGAACTTTATCGTGTATTAGTTTTTAAATCATAATTAATTTTAAAAAGTGATTACATTATAAGTCCCGAAACATTTTGATCGCACCTCGTATGTATTTTTTCGATTTCATTTGAACAATGGTATTCATATTTAACTTTATAAATGCACTAAAATTGGCGATATGACTAAGTATAATAATAAAATAATTATGAAAAAAAAATCATAATTATAATGAAGATGAAAGGTTGCTCGCTCTCGCAAAAACAGCAACCAAATCATCTTTATCATCGGTGTCTGAAATAGATCCAGTAACTGTCCTTTGGCATCTCTTCTTCCTAAAGCCAAAATTTGAAGCCATTTTCAAAGAAATAGCAAATTATAAGTGCTAAACAAACATTCAAGAACTGAACCTAATACCAAAAGTAACCATTTGTGAAGCAACTTCTATTGATTAAACCATTTTACAAACGCATCCAGCCATCACCTATTTATCTGAAGGCCATAGTCCAGTGCATTTTTGACGGCTATAAATACCCAAATGAGTCTTAAGAATTTTTTTTCAAAATTAAAGAAACGCCCACCTATTGAGTAAATCAGAAATCATATGATGAACGTCATCCGAGATTTTCAGCATTTAAAAACCTAGAAAAAGAGACCAGACGTGCTATCAGCATTGAAGCCAAATGAGTGAAATTTAGGATGAATGCACTCGGCACGTTGTCGCCGGTCAAAAAAATTAATCCTTCTATCAACCTGTGCAGTCCACTTCTTAAAAATTCATTTAATTTTACAAAAAAATAAATGTTTTTGTGAATTCTATCATCCAAGAACGCATAAAATTTCTAAGACAGTGATAAAAATGACATTTTGGAGTGGCCATAACTCTGTGAAAAATTGGCAGATTGCCATAATTCCTGTTTAAGTAAAATAGATAAGATATTTGGGTTTGAACTTTCGAAAAACTTTCATTACCAATTTCTCAGAAGCAACTTTTTCTGGTACATGCGCATCTTTCGGTACACTTTTCTCAAACATCTCTCGATATAGATTTTCGAAAACTTAGGAATTTGGAAAGAGGGGAGGTGTAATGAATACAGGGTGTCGAGGCCAATTCAATCCTGCTCTAAAAACTGTTTATTACCCCAAAAAAATTGTGCGCTCACATTACTAAATTCTCAAGTGCTCGAAATAATACATTAAAAAATTACTTTGTGAAAAGATAAATTTTCACCCAAAGCATGGTGTATTGAAAAAGGCCTGCTCTTTCCAATGGTGTAAACTAGATCTTTGTAGCTCAAATAGAAGGATCAGAAAATGTACCGGAAGTGAAAAGTGCTAATTCGCCTATTATTTTGAAAAGAAACAACTTGGAGATAATTTAATAGTGTCATTTTAATCAACAAATTACCAGTTTTAATCATGCCAAATTTGATTAAAATCTATTAAGAAAATCCGTTTTTGCTTAGCATGTCCCCTTAATCACAATTAAAATTAAAAGGAAAGGAACACTACAAAAAGACTTGTGCATATAACATATCAATGGAAGATTAAAAATTAACGTTAGTAATTTCATTAGTGCAATTACAAATTACCTGAGATAACGATTGGTTGAAATCCTCTTGCATTGTAGAAGAAATTTCATCATCTTGATCATTGTCCTCAGGTAAATTGACATTTCTTCTTTTGAAAAGCTAGGTTTATAATAGGAAGGAGGGGTTTACAATAGGAATTATATCTTCAAAGTAAAATTTAATAAGGTTTTTATAAAAAAAACAATCTAAAGAGCCTTTTCTAAAGCGTGGTTCCCAAAAACACAAAACGAGAGAACAGAAACCAGGGGGTATTTTTTCTGCCTTTTTACTTACTGCTCCTGGAGGTGTCCCACATGGCAGAAACTAAAAAGGATGAGACAGCAGAAATCTTCTACCCAAGTGTCATCCCTTGTTATAATTTGGCATATTTGCATCTAAGCCGTGGATCGATCTAAAAATGGTCGGCTTCGAATGCACACAATACAGAGTTTGTTCATTTTATCAGTCATATCGAATTTTTATATTTTGTTGCATTAATAAACACATTTCTCACCTCTTCTATTAGCGCTTCCAAACCATTATTTTTCTTGGGCAGTAAAGGGTTAATAAACACATTTCTCACCTCTTCTATTAGCGCTTCCAAACCATTATTTTTCTTGGCCTCTTCACTTCAACTTCACGAGCATCTGACGTTTTTATTTTGTTAAAGTGAACGTCATCATGACATCACTGAACAGATAGTTTTCTATTGGCTGAGCAACCTGTTCTGCCCTGTTTTCTGCCATAGTAGTTGAACTCAATCAAACTCCAAAAAGCAGAAATTTTCAATCAGGGAGAAGAGACGAAAGAAGTGATGTCATAAAATTTTTCTTTGTGGTTTCTGCTGTTGTTTTTATGCATGTGGGAACCACGCTTAAGAGATAAAATAGACAAAGATTAAAATCGGGGATTAAAAGCAAAGGCCAGTTTTTGCTCACGTTGTATTATAAGACAGACAGGGTTACATACAGCAATGTCCAGAATCACCTAATAATAAATGTGAACTGGTAGTCAGAAATGCTTAAGGAAAATACATCAAAACTATCTCCACTCTAATCGCCTTTTTAAATTCAGATTATGCACCAAAATTTTCCATCCACAAAAGATGGTGATTATCATAAAAGTCGTGAAATCGGTCACTGAAGTGGAAAACGAGACTGGCCACAGCCTTTAAATGAATATTTAAATGTATATGTTGTCTTAGTATGCAAGATGTCAAATCATTGAAAATACAGGCGATTTCACTTGTAAAGAGCCCAGTCAGGAAAATGAAAAAATCTTATAAACGAAGTTTTATGAAAAGAAAATCAGGTTACAGTCTTCAATTAACCTCAACTTTATTTAAAATGTAATTTTACAACAAAGGATAAATATTTGCAATCAAATGCCGTTTGGTCAAGAGGCAGCACTGATATATCAAGAATGATACCCTGACAGACAGCACAACAAAATCACATAACGGAATAATCACGTACAGGCTGGAACATTCGAACAAGTGCAGCAATCCATGATGCGACGTATGAACACTGCATCTCGAGTGGGCCACTTCGAACATCTTTTGTAACGTTGACTCAGTTACTGCCACTGTAATGTCATGTTCTGTACAAATAGCTCTATTACAGACAAACCATTCATTTCCAGACATGTTTTCATATTGACATTTTTTGTTCCTTTTCTGGTCAGAAATCACCTCCTGAAGTTTATCCCTACTGTTTTATTTCACCCTCTATAATTAAGAAGGTCAATGAACGAAGTGCCCTACAATCATAACTGGAAACTCCTTGCTATCAAAACATGAATCCAGGATTTGTCTGTCAATGTAAAACAGAAAAAGTAATAATGTTTAGTTTCATCCTAACTGCACATTAATCAGGGGTCGTGTTGCTGATCACTTTCGCCAATGGCCCAAAAAAATCGAAGTGGTGAGAAAAAAAAAAAAAAAAATCATTTTACATCATAATCTTGCCTAATTGGCATTCTTGGATTACTCCTAGGGAGATTAAAATTATTCACATCATTTGACTGTGAACATGATGTATCGATTTATCTTCTAGAACTGTAGTGGTAATTTTATAAGCCAATCATGTGGCATCTCTCAACTTTTTCCTATTGTCAAATATTGCGCTTAGGTTACAACATTATCAGACATTTGACAATTGATATACCAAAATTATGTTAAAATTGGATGAGTTAATTTCATTAAGTACAACACAACTGAATTCTACGAAATGTTTGCTCAGTGTTAGAAGGAAAATTCGAGTTTGCAATACTGATGGCTAACAAATTACGAAAGTAGCCTTATATGAATGAGGAGGATTTGCGGACATTTGATACAGTTACTAAAAATGATAATGTATGCTTATTTCTATAATTTAAACCCTAAATATGACTCCAGTCAGGCTCCCAAACACTAATTTCATTTATAAGTTAGTTTAATACATTACCCTTAAAATAAAAAAACCAAACAAATATTTGATGTAAAATTAGAGTGCAACATCGCCTAATGGATATTTGTCACACTGGCAAAGCACGGAAAGCTTAAAAGCACGAAAACAAATTACTATGAAAATTAAACAAATACTTTTATATGGCTTTTCAAGGATTTCACGGATGTGTGAAAAAATCACGGATGCAAATAAGGATCAGTTCCAATGAAATTTTCTCAGATCAGTGAATTCGCAAATCACAAAGCACGAATGCCTGAGATCTGGCTGTATCACATTTGACATAATAGCCAAGTTGTCATTATCAAAGTTTGATGATTGATGTGCATTAATTGGCTTCAGTGTTACCAACTTAGCAGCTATTCTACTAAATGTAGTGGATGTTACCCTAAAATTATATAAAAATCTGCTTAATTTAGCGGATTTAATTTCATTGGTACAATTGAATTCAGCTGATTTTTTACTCTGTTTTAGAAGAGGAAAATTTTTTGAATTGGCAAAACTGTGGCTAAACGGTGGGTTTAAAAAAAAATTCCAGATCCATCCCTGCTTACTGATAGGGTGGCCAGCTGTCTGATTTTTGACTGAACAGTCAGTTTTTTGAGTCATCTGTCTGGTTTTTTCCCCAAATGTTCGTTTTTTTTGGGTCAAACCTCAAATTTGGCAGTTTTCCAAAAAAAATTGCGATAGAAATGAAAGGTCAACGTTAAGAAGTCTCTGATTGGACAACGTTGGAATTGATTATCACGATGTCACACCCTAGTCACATGGCACAAAACCAACACCACAGAGAGAAGGAATACGAAATATGCTTTGTCTGGATTTTACCCATGATGCACTTGTTCTACTATAGTAATGGTGGAAACGTGGAAAGCCTATTAAAAGTCATCATATAAAACAAATTGCATTAGAGTCGACTATTCTGCATCATTTATTAATTTCATTTATCTATTTAAAAGAAAAAACGAAAATAGAAATTAAATATAAATAGGAAAACAATGTTTCAAACACGAAAGCGGATGTTTCATGGAATAGCTAAGCGATTTACTTCCCGTTAACGTCTATTAGCTGCCGTTAGAAATGACGTCATCCTGTCGTTCAACTTCTGTGGCGGCTGCTATAGTGCAATCTATTGGCAACTGGCGTGATGTTTTCCTTCTTGAAACAATGGAAAATATCGGAAGCTCGATGACCATTTATATCTATAGACTGTGGTAGGAATACGATTAACAATTGACGACGTTAGGCGATGTAACAATGTAAGTTTCAGTGACGAGGTCTTCTCGGTGATAATGACACGACCCACTTTGATACGATCAAATTTGTATTGGTTATTACTTCAATAAAAGCAGTCAGCAACAGGCTGTTGGTATTCAGTATTTTACCCTTCCCGAAGGTCAATGTTTTAGACTTTATGAAAACCCTTTTGAAGTCTCCCAGCCCATTAAAATGATCTATGTCGTGTCATTAAGGTCAAGTGATACAGAATTTTCACTTGAGTTTATGGCGTCATTAGATGCAGTTTGTCTTAATATATTTCATGGAATAATTCATTTCCCTATAATTAACGGTTAATTATGTGAAAATTGGGTTTTTGATGTCAATTTCCGAAGATTGACGAACATCTGATACTGCAGCCGATAGTTGGCGCTGCATGTAGCCTCAAGGTCATGAATACATAGCATGATGCCTACCATGCATAGTATAAGCAGGAATGTATGAGGATACAAGTTTGTAATCTGATAAAAATAATAATTACAACTTACAACCCTGTTAGAGTATTAATTTTTATTATTTGATTGAAAATGGCATACGAAAGAATATTTTCTTGATCTTCTTTTCAAAATCCTGCTAAATGAAAGCGAAATAGATGCAGGATAATCAGATAATCAAGATAGAGAAATCAGCTAAGCCAGGAGTATATGAAGAGCCGAGTTGAATAATTTGTGTATCATTTTTCTTCATTCTATTTGAATTGATTGTAACGATTTGGGAATTAGCATCTTTTTAAAAATAATTCCAAACAGATAGAACCATATCATGCCAAGCACTTGCGACAGCTTCGATGTGCTGCAATTCGAAGATACAGCAATTCGAAGATACGGACAGCTTCGAAGCCAAAGGAATAGAATTTTACCATATTTTTTCATAAATAAGAAAATGCTAATCACAATATTTGCAGAAGTTCGCATAAAAATGGAGGAATTTGCAGTAAATAGATTCTATATTATAGTATTCAGTCGATTAAATGAAGCGTGCTTAAAAAGGCTTCACTTACGTTGATCGTACATCGCTAAAACAACCTTACCGAAACTAATGTCAAGTAAAGAAAAATAAAGTTTGTAAAAATTCTTATCAGTTATCATACTAACGTTATAGATGTATGTAAATAAAACAAAGTACACTAAACAATAATGAGCTTCATGTGTGCGTTGGTGGCCGGTTGCAAGAAATTTTCCGCCAATCGCAGAAACTGGCTCAGACGAAGCTTCGATAAAACATTTACAGTTTTGATGTTAATTTTTGTCAATTTTATACTTCCTTTTTCCTCCTTGTGAATTAGAGGTTTTCACTTTTTGGCTCATTTTAGAGATTTTATATAATGATATTCAACATCAAACGATTTCCCGTGCCTCTGCCAGCTCCCCCTCCCAAGATTATTTTTCTTCCAGATTTATTATCAGTGTGGGGCCTCCTAGATTTATTATTACTTTCAATAAATGTATATAATTCTGTTCATATGTAATGAAGTTTAAACTGTACATGTAAATTATTAAGCAGAATGTATAGATAGTTTGAAATTAGTATTTTTCTCTTCTTGCTCAATGCATTTTGAAGTAAAAATATGCACACTTTCGCCGACAATTGGGATTTAAAAATTACGATTAAAAAAATTTATAAAAAGATTCGGATTTAAAAAAATTTGCCGCTTTCGCAAATTCAATTTAAATGAGGTATTTCGGCCTTTTTTTTTAATGCGTTAATTCTGACAAATTAATCCTAAGAAATAAACCAATGCACTTGAAAACTAAGTGCGCCTGTTGTTGCATTATAAATATATGATACATAATTTTTTTTATACGTATTTAAAATTTCAAATTATATCTTCAAATTTAGAATACATTGATGGATAATATATTTGAGGCATCTGTTTAATTAAATTATTTCAATTGTTTGCGTGAAAGTGATGAGGGAAATGAGATACTGACTTCCAATTTTACACCTATTTACAGCTTTTTGCAATGACTTTATGGCAATTTTCACTTCGATTAAGGCACTTTGCATTTAGAAAACGGAAGTTTTCAATAACTTTAGCACAATTTTCATTTAGATTAAGGCAGATTTCATGTAATTAAGGCAATTTTCATTCCATTAGAGCAGTTTGCAAAACAACAGTGAGAAAAAATGACAGTACTTTTCAACATTTTTAAAAATTTTCCATGACCTCCTGTATTATAGGAAATTACATATCACCAGCAAAAGGCAACATCACGGTTATCTCATTCAATAACCATGGTAAAACGAAAAGGAGGTCATGGTTGAATAAAAGGAAATTCTCAGAATCCCTTCGATTCGAACCAGAGACCGTTAAAATACCCGGTTAAAATACCCCTGGTTAGTTTACGTTATAAAATAAATGCATAGCAAAATTTTGAAATGCCAGACGTCATTTTGAATCACCCTGTATATTTATTGCGGCATTGCTAGAATATAATTTCTACAGCGCTTTGTTAAAGCGCCTTGCTAGCACCTTCTTCCACCGTGGTTTTTTAGCACGGGAATTTTCAAAAAATACTTGCGTAATTTATTATTTTCCTTTTAAAGCAAATTACATTTTCTTCGTAAATATTTGCCATAATATTAATGAAAATTGCCTTAATCTAAATGAAAATTGCGCTAGAGTTATTGAAAACTGCCATAAAGTCATTGCAAAAAGCTGTGTGTTCTACTGATTGCCCCAAGGTATTCATGACATCAGTCCCCAAAAGTTTACGGAGATTATCGAAGCAAAATGTTACGATGTTCCCTTGCAAAAGTCCTCCTAAAATTAATAAAATAAAATAATAAATTAAGGAAATGGTTATTAATTATTATACAGATATTTTTTTTCGTTGCCTTTTTTAACACGACATAAAATCAATAAGTTAAAATCCATGTCACTTGACCTTAATGAAAGGAGACTCACTTTGTCCGATTTGTCCTCTATCTGTCCGGTTTTTTCGATAGGATCACCCGGCCGCCCTACTTACCAAACATACAATATCATTTTCTTTAATTACGATGCAGATTATGATATTCATACATATTTCTTAAATCAATAAACCCTTTTGTAATGCTAATCTGTACAAGTGCCAACTTTTAATAGCTTCGCATTA
The DNA here is from genome assembly GCA_023313115.1 of Rhysida immarginata. Lineage (NCBI taxonomy): Eukaryota > Metazoa > Arthropoda > Chilopoda > Scolopendromorpha > Scolopendridae > Rhysida > Rhysida immarginata. Next base: position 757,328 of record JAHWFO010001730.1, on the reverse strand, counting down.
CTACAGCAACAAATTCTATTGGCAACATCGGACATGTCAGAATGAGACATACGCTAATCCCCGTGAATGTTTTCCTACTTGTCGGTTTTTAATTTCCAGATAAATGAGTCATATCAACACAGAATGTAATATGTAATGTTATGTTACCTGCTGTTCCCTTTTCTGTTTCCTTAGCTGAACACCTTCTTCTTCTCTTCGTCTCCTCAATTCCTGAATATCAAGTGCTGAGTTTTTATAACGAAGGCGATGGCTATTAGCCATATTGGCAGACTGAGACATCTACAACGAAAATTCACCAAAATCGAAAGCATTATTATCGCATTCAATGTGTCTACACAAATAGGGTAAAATGTGTTCGCGGCTGGATAGCTAGTTCGCTCAATGTGCGCCGCGAAGGCAAGCATACGATGTGAAACCGTGATTCCTAAAATTAAAGTGCTGATTTATAACTTTCTAATTATAAATACAAGAATCCACCACTTCTTCGACTGTCAATGAGTCGACTGAAAAGGGGTAAAACAACACGATAAACAAACGTTTCTAATGAAAGCGTTAAGATTGAAATTGCACGCAACGCAGCTGGTCAATGTATGAAACACGCATACCAACACAGACGATGGATTCCTTATGTCAACATCGTTTGCAAAACGAAACCATCATTCGACACTTCGGATAAGAGTGAAAATTCTAAGCGCAATTAATTTGCAATTCAACAAATTAATGAATTCGAAAGCTTAATGAATTCAATAATGCATTTTAAGCGAAGGGCTCAATGAGAACGTTAACAAATTTCAATTCGTGAAAAATGTGCAAATATATTCGCCTGCGCCATGATAACAAGATATTAGGAATTTGATTAAAGAAATTTTTGTTCATTAGCGTCTACGTTATTTCGCAGCAAAGTGAGAAGCAATTCGCGGTTCTACTTTATAAGTGAGTGGTTAATAATAACAACGTGAATACTTTTAGAAACGAGTTAATAGTCCGAGTTTGCTATACTTATCCGAGAGTTGTCTTTAGGCCTAAAGAAAAAGAGTCGACCACAATGTAACGCACTTGCGTTTAACAAACTCGCTTAACGTTACATAAAAGCGTACACTAGGAATAAGGCAGTCACACGTTCAACACATTCGACGGATGATAGTTTAAATGGTATGCAAATCTAAGTTTATTCCTCTCACCTTGTAATCGGTGTATTATTTTTGTGTATGTGTGTGTTTTTTAAAGAATTTGACGCAATTTCGGCATAGAGTACAAAGCGTGAACTTAAACCACTGATGGTGATGTTAAATGAAGGAGCATCACGGGATTGGAAAAGTGGAAGAGGTACTTTTTACTTTTTCCGTTTCACGCTAATTATTTCTTTTTAGAAAAATAACGCGATTATATTTATAGCGATTAATTTTTGATGCGTTATATTTATTATCTAATATTATTATTATAATTTTCATCATCATCCCTCATGAATAAACAAAAAAAAAGTGATTCGGTATTGAACAATATGGCGACGCCCGGCGAGTCGTACTCTTGCGACGATTTTTTAGAATTTCAGGTAGTCTTTGCATTTTATTTAAAAATTTGAGTTGTGAAAAATTCTTTCAAGTAAAAAGTGCACTCCTTGTTTCTTGCGTGTTATAGTTATAAAAGTATAACGATGTTTAACTTTGGTAAGAGGAGTAAGGTAACGGCACGAAGGCAGCCGTTGGTTTGCAAATGTTAGGTTTAAACCCGAAGAATTGTCTTTTCTGATAGGAAGCTTTAAAAAGAATGCGTGCCATAGATGATAAAATAATTTATGCTTTGAATACCACAATTCCTACAGATTCGTTCAAAGCACAAAAGGATACATCGAGGGAATGCAAGAATCTCTATGAGCAAGTAAAGACGCTAGCAACTCTTGATTTAATAATAAGAGCTCTTTATCGCTTTTCCTTTATTAATCGTTCATTCGATCGTGGTTAAGGATTTGATCAAACCGACACGACAAAGAAATTTTCTTAATTAGTTGTTTTATCAATTTTTAAAAATGAAAGGTGGTTTCTTTATCGTTCCTTAAATTTCTTTTCTGATGTAACCTCCCGTGTCGAGTTTTATCAATTCCTTACCATTTTTTCCACTCCAGCTGTACATCATCATCCTTATCATCTTTTCAGTTGATGGCATCTTACGCGCAGCGAGACAACGCCATCAAAACGTGCATCTCTTATACGTCGGAGCGCGTCCGTCAATTGAAGGAAGCCCGATCCAAGGACTTAGACAACTTAGACTTACTTAAAAAATTAAGAAAAGAACAAACGAAGGTGAGCTACAATCCAGATTAGCTTGTGTTGCCACACTGGGCATCACAGGTTGTTCACTATCTGCACATCGCGCGATGACTGATCATGCGGCCAAGGAAAATGAATTTATTTTTTAAAGACCGGGGGGGGGGGGGGGGGGGCCCCCCCCCCTTCTAACGAACTGATATATACCCCCTTTTCTATTTAGTCACAGTAATGCCCCATTCACACTGGGCCAGCAAGGTGGTAAAGCAGTGAAGCATCTTTTGCCCCCCCCCCCCCCCTCATGCCTCCTCTGCCGTCTGTATGAATTGTCCCCATTAGATCGCCACGAGAGAAGCGGCAAGGGAAAAGAAATATAATGGTGGCGGCGTTTCGATCTTAAGTTATTGCAGTAAAACTTTGGACGAACTTCATGACCCATAGAAATTTGTTATATCTGAGACAATTCGGAATTTGTTATATCATTGCTGAAAGGCCAATTGGCACAATTGGGAATATCGATTGTTTCGTTTATTTTTTTGTATCAGAGTTCGTTATAAAGAAGTTCAACTGTAATTATATGTCGCTGAGAAAGCATAATTAAAACATAAAAAAAACAGAGTGTTTGTGATCGCGTTTCCGTTCTAAAACTTGCTAATTTCCAACTGAATTATCTAAATAAAATTTAACCAAATATATCTATTTAACGATGTAAAAAGCTAAATGACAATAGCAATTTATATTTTCACATTTACAAAATAAAGTGCATTCTCTTTATTCTATTTCACTATAAAATTGTGTTCCGCCATCATTCTTTTGATCACGTGCTCCAGTAGTCGAACGTGATTGGATGAGCCTAACATCACTGAGAGCAGCAACTGGTAAAAGTTGAAGAAATTTCAACTTTGCCGCCTGGCTTATTTGCCGGTCGTGGCACTTGACTTGACCTATTTCTAGTTGGCCTTGGGCGTAGTGCGCATGTGTCAACGGATGCCACTTTGCTGCCTTGCCGGCCCAGTGTGAATCGGGCATAAATAGTTAAGAAGTAATGGTTAAATTTATAAAAACTTCATTTACCTTGATCGCATGATCAGTCGTCGCACGATGTGCAGATAGTGAACATTAACCCCCCCACCCCCACCCCCCAGTGAAAGTTCACTACTGCCACAAACTGCTTTTTCTGGTGACAATTTTCACAAACCCGTTTCATTAGAAGAGGATTTAAGAAAGCCCATCTATTTGCTCATTTTATCGCACTCAAAAATATCCTGAAATGGTATAGCTATCAGACTGATCCTCTTAAAAAACAATAATGGCGAAAAGGAAAAAACTGAACTGGTTTGAAAAGTTATAAACACTAGCTGCATTCACTTCCTGCTTTGAAAAGTTCATGTCACTGGTTTGAAAAGTTGATGTCACTTCCTGCACAAAACATCTCCCATGTTGCAAAATTCCTAGCACGGAGCATAGGCTTTTTTTATCCGTGTTCGTTTTAGTTCTCTAGCACGACATTGGGGCCCATGCACATTGTGGCATTCTTCATCTCTGTCATGAAAAGCTGTAATGGCGGAAAAAACGTCGCTTTGCTAAATATTTTAGTTATACGAATTAATTGCGCCATCATGCCATGAATAATTAGTGCAGAAGGAACTCTGTTTGTTCAAGAACATCGGTTATGAATCAAAACAAGAAAGAAACAAAGTTATTTTTGATAATCAGAGTAGATTGGGTCAGCATTAGAGTGCCTATCGCTATAAACGCCACTATCCCCATCTGCGGTAAAAATTATAACCCTGATTGTAATTAGGATTTTGCTATGTGAAAACATGGATTAGTCAATAAAGTTTGATTCACCTTGAACGTATGTAAAACGATCATGATCACGAATTATAGTATTAACTTGGTATTCACCAATTAGCATCTTTTTTTCAAATAGGCATAAAACCGTCGATTCAGCTGCAATTGTGCTCGATTGCTAAGCTGCCTACTCGCTGTAACTGTGCACGCCGTCTGACAATCGTGCTCTAAAATAACATGCGTTCATTCAAAAATTACCTCTAGCATGGGTCGTACTTTAGCTGAACACGGCACGCTTAACACTACTAGCATGGAGTTTTTGAATGTAGCTAGTAATTTAAGGTACATTCGTTTATTCGAATCGTGTGAAATGTTTGCACTGAGTGCACGCACTAGCAGTTTATGGGAGTATCTCTCGTGCAGTTTGTGTGAGGTTTGCGGATTACCATGCACTTCGTTCGGTTAATTTGTACTATGTGACCAAGGTTTGCAGTGCGGTGGAGGGCTGTTTGTGTTGTGTTTTTCTCTACCTTTTTTCGCTAATTAACAAGGGAACTACACAAACATGTACAGTCTATTCCGGTTAATCGGACCACATCGGGAAGCGATCATTTTGGTCCTGATAACCAGCTGGTCCTGTTGCACGAACATACACTATATTACAAGATGGGACGTGCTATTTACGTAACATATTAAAATGCCATTTAAATACAGAAAGTGGTGGGTGTGTTCACCTCCCGCTGGTTTTGTTCTTGTCAGTACAGTACTGTACAATTTTTCAGACTTCCTGACCTTTGATGTCGCCGACCCGCTTTACATCTGCTCTACGCGGGCGACATATGGCTTCTTTTTCTTATTCGCTCTCACGTTCTATGGTCTGATGAAACGGAATTTTAGTCCAAATAAGTGAATAATAGTAACCTTAATCTAATAAGTGTAATCGGATTTGTTTCGGTTCTTTAGGATTCGGTCCGAATAAGTGGCTGGTCTGATTAATCGGAATCGACTGTATTTCACAGATTCCCACCAAATTGAAATATGTTACTCATCTGAAGCTACTATTGATGCTTGCAAAATTTTGTTTCTTTCAAAATAAACTGCGAAAACGAAAAAATTTGAGCACATATAGCCAAACAAAGACTCCATTGTTAAAGTCATGGTTAAAGCTGTGTGGGTAAATTAATGCGCTTGACGGGACTTCTTTCTTCCACTACTCGGCAATAAGCACGAGTCCACTTCACATGAAAGCAATGAAAGTAGAAAGCAGACGACAATGGGGAAGTAGCATGAAAGTTTTAAATTATTATTTTCTATAGTATTTGTTATCAATATCAAGGAATAGTAATTCAATAAAGATAACAGGAAACCACTGATCCACATAAAACTTTTAATCGGACGTATGCGCATTTCGGCAGCCACGCTGCCTTCTTCAGCGTACACAAGGATTTTGATCAGAACAGACCTAAAATCCTTGTGTATCCTTGTGGCTGTCGAAATGCGCATACGTCCGATTAAAAGTTTTATGTGGATCAGTGGTTTCCTGTTATCTTTATTGAAGTTCGTCCAGTGTCTGGCTCCAGTTCTCTCTTGAATAGTAATTCGTTTGTGAAAAAAATATTAAAGTTGACACCACAAGAAAACGTACATCATAGCTTGTGAGTATTATGATGTCACTTGCCTGCTCATCACACTTGCTGACAATGGTTAAAGCTTACAGCCAACAATGCTTAATAATCAGATTGAGCTTCATATGCACATAAAATCATTGCATTTGGTGGAAAGTAACGTTGGATATCGTTTTCGTTTGGAGGCGTGGTTTCACGTTTCTAGCGCTAACTTTAATAGCTTTCTTTAATATTTCTAATAAATTTAACAATGATTTTGTATTCATCATAACATAATCTGTATGAAACAGTGCTTCAATTTGTAAAAAAAATTCCATGCAACTTAGCCATTGAATGGATTCCCAAGGCTTATGGTGTGGTGCAGGGTCGTTCGTTTTGTGTTTTTCTCTACCTTCCTACGTCTTTTTGGGAAACCAGCCAAAAATGGTTGGGGTATGTATCATTAATTTGCCCCCAGAAGGGGAACAAGAGTAGTAAGTGTTAGCGAAAAAAGATACGGAAAAACGCAAAACAAATGGCCCTCCACTACACCACAAGCTTTGGACACATAGGGCAAATTAACCCTGAGTTGCATATAGGATCGTTTCATGCATTTTGCATTTGCAAATGGTGGCCTCCAGTCCAGAGAATCTCCAGCTTTTGATTACTCTTGATGAGGATCGAAATTTATGTTTTCATTCAAACGATGAGGAGATTGCATGCAAACTCAAAAAAAATGAAAACTGAAGAGATTTTAAAAATTCAAAATTAGACTCTTGGTGGTGATTAAAAAGGAGTCATCGAGACATTGCCATGTTGTTAGTGTGGTCAAAACGTATGGACCGTTTAAATTAAAGATCATGCACCAATACTGAATGGTAACTGCACGAGGCGCAGAAACGTCATCATTATGCACATCTTATGAATAAACAAATGCGCCTTTAGTAAGAGCAAAACAAATGTTATATGCAAACAGTTGGATTATAGCGCCACCACCTTCGATGTGGCAGGGTTTGGATTTTTTTTTCTTTTTTTTAATACAATGGTGTAAAGTGAAAAGAATCGGCTTTCTCTAATCCTTGTAGGCTATAGCCATTTCAACGAATGAAAAAAGTAAAAAGGATAATATTTGGACTTCGGAGATGTGATTTCTAATAAGATATGTGACACAAGAAAACTCATTGGGTAGTTGATGGAATTTGCCGGCAAGACAAACGCTAGTTCCAAATAAAATAAGAAGGGAAACCGAAATTCCACAAATGAGATTTTTAATTTGGAGACCCTGTCGGCTTCATCAGCATGTCCTATGAAGAGATGTACATCCGTGGCTCCAGATTAAAAATCTCATTTATGGAATTGTGGTTTCTCTTATTTTTTTTCGATACTACCATTTGTCCATAGTGTTTGGCATTATACAATTTGTATTATAATATACTGTTTTACCAATGTATTACTTTTACCGTTCCGCTCCAATTCATCATACAAAGTAAAAATTCACCATTTACTACTCAAAATTAACTTGTTACATTTGTAACACGTTCCGATTTATTTTGAAAATACAAATTCGTTGTCTGCTATTTCGATCATTTTTATCGATATTTTCCGAAATTAAATCCTAAATCGTAGAGGTTGCTAATTTGATGACAGCAGTGCCATCTCTTGACGAGATATA